>OU342833.1:13771656-13925138 GCA_910591585.2 Nysson spinosus | reverse complement strand
GACGAAAAACTCTTGAAAAAACTAAGAAAACTGAGTTTTTCCACGAAAAACCTCCTGAAAACTCAGTTTTTCACCGATTAAACTCTTGAAAAAACTAAGAAAACTGAGTTGTTCAACGAAAAAACTCCTGAAAACTCAGTTTTTCACCGATGAAACTCTTGAAAATCTCATGAAAACTCAGTTTTTCGACGAAAAACTAAGAAAACTGAGTTTTTCACCGATGAAACTCTTGAAAAAACTAATGAAAACTAAGTGTTTCAACGAAAAAAACTCCTGAAAACTGAGTTTTTCACCGATAAAACTCTTGAAAATCTCATGAAAACTCAGTTTTTCGACGAAAAACTCTTGAAAAACCTAAGAAAACTGAGTTTTTCAAGGAAAAAACTCCTGAAATATGAGTTTTTCACCGATGAAACTCTTGAAAAAAACTAAGAAAACTGAGTTTTTCAACGAAAAAACTCCTGAAAACTGAGTTTTCCACCGATGAAACTCTTGAAAATCTCATGAAAACTCAGTTTTTCGACGAGAAACTCTTGAAAAACTAAAGAAAACTGAGTTTCTCAACGAAAAAACTCCTGAAAACTCAGTTTTTCACCGATAAAACTCTTGAAAATCTCATGAAAACTCAGTTTTTCGACGAGAAACTCTTGAAAAACTAAGAAAACTGAGTTTTTCAACGATAAAACTCCTGTAAACTCATGAAAACTAAGTTTTTCGAAGAAAAACCCCTGAAAACTCAGTTTTTCACCGATGAAACTCTTGAAAATCTCGTGAAAACTCAGTTTTTTCGACGAAAAACTCTTGAAAAAACTAAGAAAACTGAGTTTCTCAACGAAAAAACTCCTGAAAACTCAGTTTTTCACCGATGAAACTCTTGAAAATCTCATGAAAACTCAGTTTTTCGACGAGAAACTCTTGAAAAACTAAGAAAACTGAGTTTTTCAACGAAAAAACTCCTGAAAACTGAGTTTTTCACAGATGAAACTCTTGAAAATCTCATGAAAACTCAGTTTTTCGACGAAAAACTCTTGAAAAACTAAGAAAAATGTGTTTTTCAACGAAAAAAACCCTGAAAACTGAGTTTTTCACCGATAAAACTCTTGAAAATCTCATGAAAACTCGGTTTTTCAACGAAAAACTCTTGAAAAACTAACGAAAACTAAGTTTTTCAAGGAAAAAACTCCTGAAAAATGAGTTTTTCACCGATGAAACTCTTGAAAAAAATTAAGAAAACTGAGTTTTTCAACGAAAAAAACTCCTGAAAACTGAGTTTTTTCACAGATGAAACTCTTGAAAATCTCATGAAAACTCAGTTTTTCGACGAAAAACTCTTGAAAAACTAAGAAAACTGTGTTTTTCAACGAAAAAAACCCTGAAAACTGAGTTTTTCACCGATAAAACTCTTGAAAATCTCATGAAAACTCGGTTTTTCAACGAAAAACTCTTGAAAAACTAACGAAAACTAAGTTTTTCAACGAAAAATCTCCTGAAAACTGAGTTTTTCAACGAAAAAACTCCTGAAAACTGAGTTTTTCAACGAAGAAACTCCTGAAAACTCAGTTTTTCAGCGAAGAAACTCTTGAAAATCTCATGAAAACTCAGTTTTTCGACGAAAAACTCTTGAAAAAACTAAGAAAACTGAGTTTCTCAAGGAAAAAAATCCTGAAAAATTAGTTTTTCACCGATGAAACTCTTGAAAAAAACTAAGAAAACTGAGTTTTTCAAGGAAAAAACTCCTGAAAACTGAGTTTTTCACCGATGAAACTCTTGAAAATCTCATGAAAACTCAGTTTTTCGACGAAAAACTCTTGAAAAACTAAGAAAACTGAGTTTTTCACCGATGAAACTCTTGAAAAACTAACGAAAACTAAGTGTTTCAACGAAAAAACTCCTGAAAACTGAGTTTTTCACAGATAAAACTCTTGAAAATCTCATGAAAACTCAGTTTTTCGACGAAAAACTCTTGAAAAAACTAAGAAAACTGAGTTTTTCAAGGAAAAAACTCCTGAAAAATGAGTTTTTCACCGATGAAACTCTTGAAAAAAACTAAGAAAACTGAGTTTTTCAACGAAAAAACTCCTGAAAACTGAGTTTTTCACCGATGAAACTCTTGAAAATCTCATGAAAACTCAGTTTTTCGACGAGAAACTCTTGAAAAACTAAGGAAACTGTGTTTTTCAACGAAAAAAACCCTGAAAACTGAGTTTTTCACCGATAAAACTCTTGAAAAATCTAAGAAAACTGAGTTTTTCAACGATAAAACTCCTGTAAACTCATGAAAACTAAGTTTTTCGAAGAAAAACTCCTGAAAACTCAGTTTTTCACCGATGAAACTCTTGAAAATCTCGTGAAAACTCAGTTTCTCGACGAAAAACTCTTGAAAAAACTAAGAAAACTGAGTTTCTCAACGAAAAAACTCCTGAAAACTCAGTTTTTCACCGATGAAACTCTTGAAAATCTCATGAAAACTCAGTTTTTCGACGAGAAACTCTTGAAAAACTAAGAAAACTGAGTTTTTCAACGAAAAAACTCCTGAAAACTCAGTTTTTCACCGATGAAACTCTTGAAAATCTCATGAAAACTCAGTTTTTCACCGATGAAACTCTTGAAAAAACTAAGAAAACTGAGTTTTTCAAGGAAAAAACTCCTGAAAACTGAGTTTTTCACCGATGAAACTCTTGAAAAAAACTAAGAAAACTGAGTTTTTCAACGAAAAAAACCCTGAAAACTGAGTTTTTCACAGATGAAACTCTTGAAAATCTCATGAAAACTCAGTTTTTCGACGAAAAACTCTTGAAAAACTAAGAAAACTGAGTTTTTCAACGAAAAAAACCCTGAAAACTGAGTTTTTCACCGATAAAACTCTTGAAAATCTCATGAAAACTCGGTTTTTCAACGAAAAACTCTTGAAAAACTAACGAAAACTAAGTTTTTCAACGAAAAAACTCCTGAAAACTGAGTTTTTCAACGAAAAAACTCCTGAAAACTCAGTTTTTCACCGATGAAACTCTTGAAAATCTCATGAAAACTCAGTTTTTCGACGAAAAACTCTTGAAAAAACTAAGAAAACTGAGTTTTTCAACGAAAAAACTCCTGTAAACTCAGTTTTTCACCGATAAAACTCTTGAAAATCTCATGAAAACTCAGTTTTTCGACGAAAAACTCTTGAAAAAACAAAGAAAACTGAGTTTTTCACCAATAAAACTCTTGAAAATCTCATGAAAACTCAGTTTTTCGACGAAAAACTCTTGAAAAACTAAGAAAACTGAGTTTTTCAACGAAAAAACTCCTGAAAACTCAGTTTTTCACCGATGAAACTCTTGAAAATCTCATGAAAACTCAGTTTTTCACCGATGAAACTCTTGAAAATCTCATGAAAACTCAGTTTTTCGACGAAAAACTCTTGAAAAAACTAAGAAAACTGAGTTTCTCATCGATAAAACTCTTGAAAATCTCATGAAAACTCAGTTTTTCGACGAAAAACTCTTGAAAAAACTAAGAAAACTGAGTTTTTCAACGAAAAAACTCCTGAAAACTCAGTTTCTCACAGATGAAACTCTTGAAAATCTCATGAAAACTCAGTTCTTCAACGAAAAACTCTTGAAAATACTAAGAAAACTGAGTTTTTCACCGATGAAACTCTTGCAAAACTAATGAAAACTCGGTTTTTCAACGAAAAACTCTTGAAAAAACTAAGAAAACTGAGTTTTTCAACGAAAAAACTCCTGAAAACTCAGTTTTTCACGGACAAAACTCTTGAAAATCTCATGATAACTCAGTTTTTCGACGAAAAACTCTTGAAAAAACTAAGAAAACTGAGTTTTTCACCGATGAAACTCTTGAAAAACTAATGAAAACTAAGTGTTTCAACGAAAAAACTCCTGAAAACTGAGTTTTTCACCGATAAAACTCTTGAAAATCTCATGAAAACTCAGTTTTTCCACGAAAAACTCTTGAAAAAACTAAGAAAACGGAGTTTTTCAACGAAAAAACTCCTGAAAACTCCGTTTTTCACCGATAAAACTCTTGAAAAAACTACTGAAAACTAACTTTTTCAAAGAAAAAACTCCTGAAAACTGAGTTTTTCACCGATAAAACTCTTGAAAATCTCATGAAAACTCAGTTTTTCGACGAAAAACTCTTGAAGAAACTAAGAAAACTCAGTTTTTCACCGATGAAACTCTTGAAAATCTCATGAAAACTCGGTTTTTGAACGAAAAAACTCTTGAAAAACTAATGAAAACTAAGTTTTTAAACGAAAAAACTCCTGAAAACTCAGTTTTTCACCGATAAAACTCTTGAAAAACTCATGAAAACTCAGGTTTTCACATATAAAACTCTTGATAAACTAAGAAAACTGAGTTTTGAACCGATGAAACTCTTGAAAAACTCGTGAAAACTCAGTTTTGCGTCGATAAAACTCTTGAAACACTCATGAAAACTCAGTTGTTCTAAATTTGCATATTACTTGAATTATAATTAACTCTATGTTATTAACTATTTCCTGGGGGTAGGTTTAAAAGATTTCAAATGGTCAAATGATTTTTTTGTCTACCACGGTACGAGATAAGTTTACCGATAGACACGCACCAAAAAGTCACGTAACATTTTTGACAAGGACGTGTGGGGTCAATTACGGGAAAAACATGATCACTGGCAAATTAGTGCATCTATGATATTATACAATAATGCTAATTATGAATAGATGTAAATATACACAAAGATTCAGTATAAGTTAAAACATTCCCCCAACTTCTGCGGTTCTTCCTCCACATATGGCTCCAAGTATTATAAAATATATTCTCGTAATTAGTAAAAAGTGGAAATAGAATTCTCTGGATCAAGCACTAAATGGGCTTTCGTGATTCCACTCAAAAATAACCGGCGCGGTAAAAATCAACAAAAGGGACAAAAGGTGCCCTCTGCAGAAACGAGTAAAAAATTCTGTACTGCAACCACTCAACAACACACCCTAAAAAGAAGACGAGGCGGACGAATTACAATAAATTAAGTGGGAATGCATCGTTGTTGTATTGCTAAAAACAAATGCAAATGCGTTGCGTGCGCAACGTATAAAATTATATATATTAAATTAAAATATACTTATGAAGCAGCTATTAGCTTTGTTGTAATTATAAAAGAATTCTAAACCTAATTCTGTACAATTATTACCAGTTGCCAGGTCTCACGACGTGGAGGTTGCCGCTAGCAGTATCGGCTCAAGCAGTAAGGCTCCAAATTAATTTGTTTAAATATTGCTTAAACATTACCATCCGTGACTTCGTCGACTTTTTCGCTTTTACTTACGTCACCAAAGTCCGTTTTGAATATTTAAGAAGTGCTTTCGAAAGAAAAATGTCCGCTCTGTCGCATAGAGTAATTGGAAGCCTCGTTAGATACCTAATTTTTATGGAAATCTGAAAAGAATCTCAAAAAATAAGCACGCGGATTTTGTCGCGCCAAACTTAAGTAATACAATTTATTCGCAAAAGTCACAGGATTACTTGCAATTTATTAAACCTGTCTAACTTTTATATGTTCGTCACAAATCCTGTTCACGAGACAGAAATTACCCTTTTCTTGAAAATTGATTTTTTCGAAAACTGAGGGTGATGGAGAGAAACGGTTCGCGGATTGGTTTTCAGTGCGTTAAAACCTACAAGCATCACATATTTGTTGTTACGACCTTTTTTTGTATTGGACAGTGTTACTTTACAAAATCTCTTACATCTGCGTACAATATATTACTAGATATTCAAAAGAAAATTTGTAGCAAATACAAAAATATTTCATAAGATTAATACACGTTTTATTAAACAACTCATACGAATGTTAATTATTACGCCATTATGGAAAATTAAGATATAAAGGACGAATACGAACTGATAGAGCGTTAATTAAACAACTTCGACAATCTACTTGAATCGTAATTTTAATTAATTTTATGCGACACATGCCAAGTTGTACATAAACTCGGATGACATATTGCCAATTGCTAATTACGGATTAATATTCATTTCAGACGCTGAAACGAACTATTATTTACATAATTTATCCGGCATTTTGAGCCACTTTGTCTTTATTCTTTTTTCAAAGTAATAATTTAATTTTATTCTCACCATGATGATAAAGTAGTGGCGTATTTATTTAATAACTATAGAATAATGAATCATATATATATTTATATATTTGTTAAATGTCGAGTAATATGTATACTAACAGATGAAAGAGTTTTTGAAAAATAATTCCATGTTTTATTTTTGTATTTTCAGGACTAAAAATATAAAAAAAGGCTATTTTATGTGTTTTGTGGGTAACGTCACTAGTGACACGACAATCGTTACCGAGTTCTAGGACTCGGTAACTCTGGAATTACAGATTGGTTTTTGCTTAGACTATTTTAATTCTGCCGATAGGATCACTAGTACATGACAGTCTGCGCCACGCAGAATGAAGTACATTCGCCATCTTGAGCTAAGAATTTGGATCCACCTTTTTTACTGCTTTATCGAGTAAGCAGTTATTACTTCTTTATCAAGCCGTATTTTGTTCAAGTGATTGTTGACAGTTCTTCCTCAGAGAAAGGTTCCTGTGACTGTGTGTGACAAACGCGCAGTCCTGTCAGAGGCCACCGATCTTCGTCTTTTCTAAAAGTTTCCCTATTTCTGGGGCAGCTGTAATATCTGATACTTTTTCAATATATCCGAAAAGCTGCAGTCTCAGAGGCAATTTACTGTCCGAGGAGCCGACGCCAGGGGAAAGAAGATGAGGTATCTATTCCACGTAAAAGTCAAACATCCGTTCCCGCGTCTCTCCTTCGTACGTCCCGTTGTTCCGATTCTTTTAAAATGTATAAAATTATCGCTTCGCGCCCAGATGATCTCGTGTGTCGTAATGGGCAGAATGCCAGTGATTTCGTACAGCCAATAATTAGAGCAGCGCCCGAAGGAATCGAGAAAGATAGGGGGAGAAACAGGCGGGAACCAGACAACATTGGATTAGCTGTCAGACAAAACCGCCATCTTTTCTATCAAACCTTTTCTACCGATGAATAGACTGTATATCTCTCTCTTTATGGCGTATCCAGCTATCTTATATTTTAGAAAATATCACATATTTTCTGCACTGCAGACGAATGCTGCAGATTGAATACTTTTTCTCAAATACCAAACGAATGTATAGTTGCTATACGGAACGATATGTCAGAAGTGTATTTAGCAGTATACGTGGCTTCTGACATGACATTGCTAGAGTCTCTCATACGACACGAGTTAATTAATTAGCTTTGGCGGTTACATGCTCAGCCGACATTTTATCAGGCTTCATTCTTATGTTTTCAATACAATCGTTTAATTATATGTACTCAAATATACAATACAGATTCCCTGAATGAGAACAATGATATGCATTTTGAAAAATATTGTTCTAAAATGGCGTTTATGATTGATGTATGAAAAAAATTGTATCATAAACGATGATCCGTAATAGAAAATTGCAATAAATCTGTTTGTTTTTTGTACATAATATATTTCTGTCTATCGTACGATGTTACTGATACCATGAATTTTTGTATATTCTAACAATACCCGTTTTCTAGCTACTCTTCCTTTTTAAGGTTATGTTTACTTCTACTGTCACGAAGTCATTAAATCTTAAAATAGATTCGATTTACTGCATTCTGGCGTACTATTAAAAAGCCAGTCGGCACATGTTCCCGATGCTTACAGCAAGCTCCCCGCGAGAGCTCTAAGTTCGGTTTTCGAAGTTTTCATTATTTTCATATTCTCTTTACAGTGGTAGATCACAAATGACGGCAATGAATGGCAAGAGACCGTCGTCAATACCGCCGCGGCATCAGCCTGAAACAATAGCTCAGCATTTCGATCTAATTAAATATATTTGTGAATGTGAGTATGTCCCACCAGATTTCACCTGATTCTAATATTATCATTATTCACAGTTGCATTTATTCTTGTTGTTTGTTTCTAGCATGGAACACTGTTTCTAGAGAACTGGATATGTGTCACAATCAACCACACAGTAATTCTTCAAATTATAGAAATGGGGCATCAGTAACTTATTATCAAGAAAGGGAACCAAATCCTCAACTCAAAGGCACATATCTAGCATTATAGTTCTTATCAATATATCACTACTTTCTTATGTTATTTAATTGTGCTTATTTTTATTGATAATTATAGATTTCGAGCCATTCAACCTTGAAGCCTGGTGGGGACAACGGGTTGTGCAAAGTATTACTAGGAATGCAAATTCCTAGTGCCAGGCCCACCATGTTGACTATAATCGGAACTTCTCAAACAGGCATAAGAAACAGAAGAGATAAATTCAATGGAATCAAGATTGGTTTCTTTCTTTTCTAGAACTAATCCATTGTATACTCAAAAAGAGAAACAAGTGAGCAGAGGATAATTAACTTAGATATGTACATGTATGTATCTAGTAAATGACTTTGAATTTTTTGATAACGAGGATAAATGGTTAGGAAAAGAGGGTGGAAGGAATTCACCCAGGGTGATCAGGAGTGAAAGGAGACAAGAAACGCGGCAGGGTTATATTGCAGTAACATTCCTCACAGTTGTCACTTGTATTTTAAATTAATACTTTCATATTCTTGAGCTTTTTATGTGTGATGTTTTTTAAACGTATTTTACACTGAGATTTGTTTGATCGCCTTAAGCTGTTTCTAGTACTGTTGCCGTACGATTTGAGAACCGACATATTAATAACTAAGAGAAATAATGCATGCTACTCTATTTATTTTACCCGTCGAAATAATCGAACATAATTGTAAGGGATAGTTTATTGTAAAATCAAGTTTTCACAGTTACTTAACGAGCTAAACTTAAGGTAATTACTTCACTTTTTATCTCTTTGTAATTAAAGCTGGATATCGAGAACCATTTGAATGAAAATACATAGGGTATAAAAAAGAGAACTGAAATCTTGACAGAATAAATAGCGCGGAAAAATGTATCGATGGTTAGGAATTACACATATATGTATTTTTCCACAGATTGCATTTCGCATTTTTAATAAACTTTCCACTTTTTGCAATCCATATAACGACATATGTATCACATACTAACTTAATGATATAATGGAAACTGTTTTTGCAATTGTCTGAAACGACTTTATTAATACACGCGACGAATGTAGTAATGCTTCATCTACCTTCAAATCAGAGGTTACAAAGCAGAATAGTGTGATAATTATTGCGTTTTTAAATATAAATTAGACATGCCACTAATGTATACTCATAGGAATATGTATGTATATGTACATCAATGCGTGTATAGCTATTCTGTAAGATTATTCAAATAACGTTTCTAATGACAAAATAATAATAAAGAGTAATGTCTTTCTAAACATACCATCAACATATGGGTTCAATGCAATCTGCTGACCAATATACACGATGATAGTGATATTCTTACCTTGAATCTTCCTTTTCAAATATTTAAACATATATTTTTACAATCTTTATAACAGTTTAATTTTATCGCAACTAACAATTAATTCCATTTATTTCATTTTTAATACTGTTTCGATTAGTTTAACGCGCCGAAATATACCGTATTAGAACAGCTTTTATTAATAAATAATCATTTAACCCGTATTAAACGCCTCGTATAATCTTGACACGAACGCAGAACGAATTTTAGTAAATCGAATTGTAATTTTATTTACGCGATACGCACTAGTTTTCAGTTTATAGGCTTTCTAAAGGCCCGACCTTCACGCGAGAACAAAATGTGTAAACAGAAACCTTCCTTTGGTATTCCAAATGTGTATTTCAAGCATGACAACAGTCGTAGTAATCCTGGATTCTCAGAATTGGATAGCAAACAGATACTATGCAGATTATTATTGTGTCAGTGACCTGATATATTCGGTGAATTCATCCTTCCCAACGTATTGCGAATCCTTACCAATCAAAGCGCGTGCTTGATCTAATGCGTTAAATTTTAGGTCGCAAACCGTTCGTTCCAGTTTCCGTAGACTTCTCTCTATTGCCCGCTTTTCCGTATTAAGCGTCTATGTATTTAATAAAAATATTGCTAATTACTTTCGTCAACATAATTAACATCAATTAAAATCATGTTAACTACTGAGACAAATATTG
The DNA here is from genome assembly GCA_910591585.2 of Nysson spinosus. Classification (NCBI taxonomy): domain Eukaryota; kingdom Metazoa; phylum Arthropoda; class Insecta; order Hymenoptera; family Crabronidae; genus Nysson; species Nysson spinosus. Next base: position 13,914,994 of record OU342833.1, on the reverse strand, counting down.
ATTGTATCGAAACTCGGCTATATGAAGACTTTACGGGACAGAGAGAAAAGTAATTCGTAATATTAATTTCCTAGATAAAAGTACAATCCGGGAAAAATATTAATTTACATATTTTATTACTGACCGTAACACCAACATTTAATCGGGAAATCGTAGTCAGTCCCGTATATTGCGTTTGCGTGCAGTTGTCGCAATTTTTTATTCTGGCAGTTTGTGTCGCACATTGTGTACCTGTTTTTTTAATATTCACGGAAGCGTATATATTTTTTAGTAATATAACAATTCGATCTATCGAGCCTTTTTCATATTCATTTTCGTCATCCAAAAATTCCATTTTTATTGGGGAGTCATCAGTAGCATTCAGCAAAGGATGTTTAATTTTAATCTCACGATTGTTCGCGAGATTCAAAGTAAATTCTTCAAAAGCTATCCCATTCGAGTGTGATTCAATGCAAAAGATATTTGCCTTTGTTTTGTTATCAGATACTTTGCAATCATTATCCGAAGATTTTATTTGATAACATGCGTTATCATGCTGTAATGAATCTTTAGAAGTTTTCATATCGCCATTGTTTTCGGAAATCTTTAAATTATCAGCCGAATCATTTCCCGACGCACGTGGTACAACGGAACCGTTGTTGTGCTCTGGTATTGATTCTTTTATTATATCATCATTAATATTCCGTGGAGCAATTCCAGTTTTGTACCGCGCAAAGTTCTGTCCATCTTCTCTTTCTGGGACGTCACCCTGCAACTGATGGTAATCCAAACTTTTAATGGATTCTGAAGGCTTACGGAGAAGAATCAGTGGATAATTTCATTCGGATTTACGGGAACTGAAATAATATAATTATGAATTAGGAAGCCAAGTGCATTTTGCGACAGGTCAAAGTTTTACTTGGAACAAATACTTGGTGTATAGGAAAGGTCTCTATTAATTCTGAAGAATAACAGAGAATTCGGACCAACCACAATACTTCTATTTTTCATGTTATAGAACAATAGGTTCTAGAATTTAGGTATATAAGCGGCTATTAAAAATCGAAACCAATTATTTGTACGTTAATAATGATCGAAAAAATAATTGTTTTTAGCCTAATAACACTAAAAATAGTAATTATTTTTACGCTCCTAATTAACTTGTTAATCGGGAAGTTCTATAAAAAAACATCACGCTGGTACATACAATTTAACAATACAATAAATCCATGCGATATATTCATAATTACCGGGAATTTATGGGTTTGACTATTCATAACTGAAGCTCACGCGTATCTAACAATAAGTTCGACAATTAGGGAAGGACTTTATTGAAATAAGATATAATTAAACAATCGTATCTAGTGTACTACGGTGTATAAACGTATTCGGTGTATAAACGGCTAAAAATGCCAAAATTAAATCAGCGATTCATTTGTATGAATGCATCGAATCCTCTCGTCATTCTACGTAAAAAAGTATTTGAGTAACATGGTTAACCAGCAGCACAAGTATGTTACACACATTCAGTTGTTTTGTTTTGTTTATGCATAAAAATATTTTAAATTCGAACGTGAAAAGCTTTCTTGGTTCTTGTGTGGGAATTATTCCCCTTTTTATGAATTCCCAGCACAAGCACATAACAAGAACGAAAATACATTAATAAGCTTGTTACGCTGTTGAAACATTCTATTCTAGATTTCTTGGATTACTTGTTTTTCTGGTTTTTTGCATCACCGCATAACTTCAAACCCGCATTAAAATGATAGGTAGAAATAAAAAGAGACTCCACTATAATATGCTTGCGGGGTTTAGGTGAACATAATTTAAATTATCAACCTTTCTCTTAAGATCCTTCACTATTTCTCGGAGCACGAAGTTTTGCTTTCTTAACGTCATTAATTCCGACGAATCTCGTCCAGCTTCCTTTAACCAAGTAAGATGCCGAACATTCCTCAGGTTCTCCTCGAATGAGTTCCCTCGTACCGTCAAGCTTTTCAGGGCTATTTCGACGAACAGTCGTCTTACGCACGGGAATCTTGAAATGCAGGCCAATATACTCACCCTGTGCCACTAAATGAGAAACCGACCTGACATTCGTGTCAAAATGCTTCAAAGTTTCAAGCAGATTTGCCAGTTCGAAACTTCGATTTTCGTATTCCCTTTGATTACTTCGATACACTTCTGCCTCTTCCTCGAGATGATTTGCCTGAAACAAATAAACTAACAGTTGCGAACGTCCCTTCGAAGTTGTCATTTATTAGTACAATTTACCAATTATTGTAATCAAGAACAGGGTATTGCAGTAACTCTTTCTTATTTTCATAATTCTACTTAAACCCAAAATAGTATCGATCTATGCTAAACAGTATTAATAGGAAGAAAAGAATAAAACATTATTTATGATTAATATACAAAAGTATGAATATAAAGATCTGACAGAAAGAATCTGCGCAAGCTAAACCTACGCTTACGTCTAAAATGCCGATACTCATATACATGTATATGTTACAGGTTTTGCACTCCAAATTAACCCCTTTGCATATCATATACAACTTTCCGTACTCGAAATGAATCATTTTGCAGATCATATTCACCTTTTTGCAATTTATGTTTATTTATTATCACCTAGATGCAATAAAATTTTGAGTTCGGAACAAGAACTTTACATTGGATTTTATTTTTATTACAGAAGCTTAAAAAACGAATTCGTAGAAAAGCTTGATTTGCAAAAAGGTGAATATGATCTGCGAAATGGTTAATTTGGAGTGCAGAAAATTCTTACGCTTTACGATTGATTTACGCTTACGATTTATGATTACTTTACGCTAGATTATTATCATTATTATTATTATTATTAATATTATTAATATTAGTGTTAGTGTTATTATTAGTATTAAATTAAATTAATATAGTCATTTGATTAAAATACGTTCGCACTCATAATCAATTACCCCTTCGTCGATTTCTCAACCGAATATTAAAACTGGAACTCTACAGTTATATACGGGATTCTCCCCTCTTCGCCTAAAGTGATCGTGCGCCTTCTTTCCAGAACTCTTCAGAATAATATACGATAAGGGAGAGTAAATGGAATGCGCGTATATAAAGTATACTTCAAAGGGCCATCAAAACGAAGCTTCATAAAATTCACGCGTTAATTTTTTTTATTTCTCTATAAAGTTGCTCCTCGGTAAGAATGTCTGGAACGGAATAAAAAATCGACGTAACTAAAGAAATGGGAAAGCAACTGCCAGGAAAGTTTCAGAATTAACGGGATACTTTCTCTATTAATCACACGAGATACTACTCGTAAATTCATTTGAGCGTTTTTCTGGTGGAAAAAGAGCCTATTGATCGCCATTTAAAAAACTTGGATTCCGCTGGACAGACTCTTTATTGTATTGCTTCTTTACAAAGAGATATTATTTTGTCACACATCTCCACCGAAGAGTGTTCGATCATTACTTCGTGGTGACAATAATATCTTGCAATATTCTTCATTTTTGCAGTATATAATATCTTCCATCTTCCGAAGCACACTATCATAGGCTATTGATAATTTATATGACGATAAAACCAGAATAATGGCAGAACTTGTGGCTCGTTTTGTATACTTAAATCTCATTGTCTCAGACAATTTGAGAAAACTTAAATAATCGTGATATTAGGGGTACCGCAAAGTACTGAATTAGTTTTCATATTCTTTATGAAACCCCATTTATTTATTCATATTAAACATGATTCTATTAGATAATTCTCATCGTTATCAATGATCCTTGACCGACGATCTTTCAAAGCAATAATTCCCTTTTTGAAAGAATCAAATTCCCACATTTTGATACAAACAGTTTCTCCGCTTCCGAATTGATTACTTTCTGGTACCCCTAATCTTATCAAATCTTTCATTTCGTTTTATTTCTTCGTTCTGATAATAATGATAAAAGTATGTACAACGCTTGTCATCTTTCTTAGTGCGTTTAAGTAATAATTTCGTTACTATTTTCACGTAATATACCTTCTTTAGAATCGCGTTTAATTATATTTACGTTATACGATTTCCTTTTAGACACACAAAAATTAGGCTTTAGAGGGTTAACAAAGTTTACTGAATCCAGATTCAGACGTTTGAGACACAAAGATAGTAAAAATATTCCTTTTATACAAGATACTGAATTTACAATTGAGTCTAACAATAAGTTACACTGTGCATGATTTGATATCAGAGAATTAGAAATGATAACCTTCTCGCTCGCAGTCGTTTGTTAAAAGTGAATTGCAAGTTTAAGTCATATTAATCCTAGGATGAATATTCAGGCGGAAGGGAAAAGCTGGGAAGTTTGACTTAGCGCTTTAAAAAAAGTGGCTTTATAAAACCCCGTTACTTTATACCAGAAGCTGTCTATGTCCAAGGTACTAATGACCCTGACCCCGTTGCATATCAACTGAAAAAGTGCTTTGATCTTGCTTTGCAATGCATGAACCACCGGTGTTGCACCTGAAAGTTTTTACGATTGAAACTTTGTTCATTGTACTACGGAAATTTCCAATCCCCTTGTATCCCTTCGAGAAATGAAATATTAAATAGTTACGACGAAAAGCACCGGTCAAACGGAACCGATTATTCTCGTATTCATTCTTTTCGCAACAAATATCGAGTAGATTATTCTCGCATTAATTCTTTTTGCAAAGAAATATGGAGTAAATTATTCTCGTATTAATTCTTTTTGCAACAAATATCAAGTAGATTATTCTCGTATTAATTCGTTTAAATCCAATTACAGGTAAACTTTTCAGAAATTTTCCGAATTAAATAAAACTATTTTTTCTTTACTCAACAGACAATGTTTCAAACATAACAAACATAACTTTTTATACAAATTAGCTTTATTACATAATCGAGAAGGTTTAAATGTGTTTTTCTTGACACGATAACAAAAGTTTTCTATTTTATAGAAAAGTATCGCTTTTGGAACGTAAACTCACTTTTCGCATGTAATGTGAGTCTCGCACAACGCGATTTTTATAACGCGATAATTTATTGAAACCTAACTCTCGCGTTAGCTGTATCGAACTTAATGAATCAAATTAACGACGACATTACTTCAATGGAAAGTAAATCAAAAGGTAGATTTAATGGATGATGAATGGCCACGAATCTACTCATTAATAACAGTTAATTGGAGTCCTACATTAATAATGGCAAAGCTATATCGATCAATAATGATGGGTAACATTAATTCTACCGATGAAATTTGAAATTTGATTTAATAGGGGGATAAATCAGCAGATAATGAATTTGCATCATTTACTAATTTATGTCGTATCATAGATACACAATACACACGTTGAAGCGCCTTTGAATTCTGGTATTCGAAATGTACCTACAAAGTCGACGGTTTTATCGCTGATAATCGGTTTTCGTCCTAACAACCCCTCTTATAAACAACCCTGTAAGTCAACACAAACGTACCTTCGATTTTATCTACCGAATGAATCAAAACGAAATCAAGTTTATTGTTAAGTATATGTTTCTTAGTATATGTTTATGCAAGGGGTTATATATAGAACTTCATGAAAATATACAAATTTATAAGTAAACTCATATATACATATATAAATCTCACACTTATTATTAAACGCGTTAGTTATACTGAAACAGTTTCAATCGAAGAAATACATTTATTGCATTCATTTTGTTTGAAGTAGTAACAAATATGATAAAAAATAGATAAAAACAACATAAGAGATAAACCATAGCTTATGTCGTCAAGTTTTCTAAGTGTTAATTTATATCTTCTATATTTTCTCAGAAAGGAAACCCGAGAGTGGAATAAGATCAGCCTCGTATTTAATGTAATCCACTTTTTCATTTTGTAAGTCGCTTCGCGAGAGAATTTTTCAGGTAAAATAAATGTATAAAATCTATAACTCTATGATAATGTTTGAGTTATACATATATTAATTGTGTGCACAAGTTCTCGCCGGTTTATGAAATCAAACGAACTTGATCTTTTTTTAAGATAAATAGTATATATTCAAAAAAATATTCTCCATTATTTTCTATAACCTTATTCCATCGATCTACAAGCTTTTTATCTGCATTTGTTTCCTTTCAAAGAAGGTACATAAACTGCGGCATCTAAAAACGGCGAGAACTTATGCACATACCAAATATTTTTAATTGTGTTCGCCATATTGAAAGAGTTTCTACCGTAGAAATATATCATTTTCTTTATAGTATTAATAAATATCCAATGTTTTGATCACGTTAATGTTTACGTTATTTACCGATCTTTTATTTTTATTTGCTTAAGACGTAAGTAGTTAATGAACGGAATATTTCCATTTCAGGGACGGTGAATTGTAATTAAGTGTCCCCGGGGAATAGTATTCCTTGAATCTTAATATACGACATACCTTTTCTCTAGACGCATTATAAAGCTCGATTAATTCACGGAAATGTTTCTCCGCAGACTTCCTGGTATTTTTTAAAATATCTTCGCATTCGTGTTTAAGAGAATTCACCATCTTCTCCTGGTCGGTCTTGCATCTGAAATAATAAAGTAATTTTCGATATCCTCATATTTTATTCTCACGAAACTATCTCGCACTTTATTTGCACCCGTATCCGTTGGAAATAAAACTATATAATAACAAAATAAGATTGAAATAATTAAGCATGGCGAAATAAGAAAACTATTTATAAGAAAAGCAAAACAGTTTTATTTGCAACTTATGAGGACGCAGACAAGATGTCGAATTGCATTGCAACAATAAAACGAAACGAAGTCGATGAATAAACAATCATAGTACAGTCATTTTTCCAATAAAGCAATTTGTTAGAAAAATAATATTAGTTTGCGTCCCATGAAATGGCGAATTTCGAAGGTGATAGTAAGAGTGCTGTATTCTTTTACAATATAATGTTTATTTACTAGTTTTTAGTACTAAATATCGTCGATTGTTACATAAATGTACAGCATTAATTGAAGTTTTTCGAGTAAATACATCAATTTTGAAATACATCGATATGGAGGCAGATGAATTGAAGATGAACAATTATTTAAGTTTATTCAATTTCAATCGTTCTCAGTGGAACCCGTATTTTATAGACGGAAATCAGGACCTTTTCGTTTTCAGTTTATCTTTCTTTACAGGATAAGCGATTTTTTCGCAAATATAAACCTCGCAAGATCTTCGAAAGGAGAAGTTGGATGGAATTGATTCTTCATTATTTTCCGATACAACCCAGAAAATTGTACAATAAGCGATCGTGCTATACGATCTGGTTTCTCTTTAATGTTTTATTGTTGGACAATAGTGTATTATCGAAGGTAGTTCTAACCATAGCTCATTTCTATTTATTTATATATTGTATATTATTATTTATATAACTATTATGTATTATTTCAAAGACCAGAGAATAATTTCTTAAAAAATATCCACCGAGTAGAATAACTATAATTTGTATAGAAAATAATTTAATATCTTGACACTTTGAAAAGCTATAATGAATAAAACATATTTCTCTGCATGGAACAAGCAATAATTTTGTTCATTGTACCTATAGAAACGTAAAATGAGAAAAATGAGGAAACGAACAAATTAATTGATAATAAATGAGAGTATTAAATAATAATAGTATATTGAATTAATTTCGATGCTTTTGTTTCAGGTTCTGCTCGGCCTTGTTTAAAATGTAAAATAAAACTTATTGCCGGCAATTCATATTTCACTCTCATTCTGATTGGATTTTTATAATTATAGTTGAACTAATTATAACATTTCATGCGCAGATACAACCTGTTAATTTCAATATAATTCACTCGGATTGACGCAAACACTTTGAATTATAGAAAATGAATCGATACGTTAAAACCCTGATTTCGGCGTTCAATGTATAATAAAAGAAATGCGGTTTGCGTGTGTATGGGTATGCGCAGTGCATTATTAATTTATAATTTCTCAACTCGATTATTCTGTATAATGAAACAAAACGAAATTACGAGTTTCGCTTTAATTTATATTACTCATGATTGAAAGTAACGCAAGCAGCTTAAAGCTTTGTGCAACTTTCTGTAAAATTAACGTATTGGATTACTTAATAATACACCCAAGTCTCTTTTTATGCCGTAGATACATTCCAGAGAAGTCCGCATAAAAAATTTTCTTTGAAAAATTAGGTATAAATTTTGGACACAATTGCAGCACAAAAGAGGTACCTTACATACATTCAGTTGCTTTGTTTTGTTTATTCATAAAAGGTTTTAAATTCGATCGAGAAAAGCTTTATTTGTGTGTGGGAATTATTCTCTTATCTCTTAATGCCCAGTAGAAAAAGTATAAACAGAACGAAAATAAATGGATAACCGCGCTACGCTGTCAGAACTTTCTAGATTTTTTGGATTACTTATTTTTTCTTGCTTTTCTGCTTCACCGCATTAAAAAAGATACGCATAAAAAGAGACTCCACTATGTTAAGATTTACAACTTGACGTTAACGGAATTTGGGTCCGCATGCTCTGAGCAAGGAGCGTTATGAGTTCCGCGAGTCACATTGTATGTAATGTATTATTGAAAGATACAGACTTTGAAACTCTTACTTTTCTTACAATTTACATGGTAGAATACCCTTCTTTACACAGCACAATATGTAGAAATTATTTCCAACAACTAAAAGAAAATTCTATTTCAAAAATAATTGAATGACCACTCCAATCTATCAATCTGACGATGAATCCCGTAGATAAACTATGGGATCACTTAGACAGACATGTTCGAAAACGATAACGAAAGTCCAAAAAACATTTAAGGGAAATTCTCCAATCCGAATGGAACATTATTAACGTATTAAAAGTATAGCGAAAGATGCATAAATGTATGGAAATCTTGTCGAATTTTAAACCTCTTTTCTGTAAAACGCACCTAAAAATTGTGTGCTGTAGAATTAGTTCTGTTCTCATGTGTCTCCTCAAAATTTCGTTGATAAATATAGCACACAACTGACAAATTCTCCTCGTAAACTGATGAAAGTCGATCGAAAATGTTATAATCTGCAAGTCAAACCACTTTTTATTCTTATTATTCACATATTATTACAGTGTGTTTTGTATTCTGCGTGATTTTAGTTCTAAATAAAACAAGAAAAGGAGCAATACCTATTTCTCCTTCCTTTTGGATATCACGATGTACCTAAATCTTAATATACTCGGCATGATTGTATAATTATATCTTATTATTATTATTATTATTAATTGTCAATGTCAATTGCAATTTGACAGTATTCCATTGCGATTTTGCTTTCAAAGAGGATTATTATTATCATGATACATTATTGTTCTGCATTTGGTTGTAATTAATACTTTCATTTTCCAGTCTCATTAATAAATGTTATGTATCAAATATTTTTATACGCAAACTATATTTTGCTGATATTACGACAATATTAATTATGTATATAAAATACGTTGATTTTATTCATAATTCGCGAATTCAGCGGGAATTCACGCTCCACCTACATACTTTTCATCGATCGCCTACAGCGACAATATCCCAATTCCAATAAATGGGGAAGAAAAATGTGGGAACATATTTCATACGTTTCTGATTGCGCAGACGATACGATTTTTAAATGAAATCTAGCAAGTTTGGAATAATCAATGATGAAATTTTGTTAATTAAACATACGGAAGTGAGAGACATGCTGATTTATTTTCCGATAGTTTATGGTTTGACCTATAAATATTTTGCAATTGGTTGCAATTAATACTTTCATTTTTCAGTCTCATTAATCAAACTTAACTAGTCTCACGTGAAATGGCGCATTTTCCTGAAGTCTCGGTTTAATCATTCCCTGCTCTTTACAGTTTCCCGTGTCGTACAAAATTTGTGTTGTATTATCAACGTTCAAGTTTTGACTACCTTTTATACATTTTGCAATTCATCGGATAATTTTTTATAACGTAATAAGAATAAGGGCGAGTGTAAAAGGTGTTGGCCCCGAAATTCATCAGTTTTTGGTAAAAACGTTTCGAACAGGCTGCAAGTCATATGAGAAACTGAGTTTGCTTAGATTTTCAAGTGTTTTGTCGTCGCAAAACTGAGTTTTCTTAGATTATCAAGAGATTTATCATCGAAAAACTGAATTTTCTTATATTTTCAGGGGTTTTATAGCGGAAAAACTGAGTTTTCTTAGATTTTCAGGTGTTTTATCGCGGAAAAACTGAGTTTTCCTAGATTGTCAAGAGATTTGTCGTCGAAAAACTGAGTTTTATTAGTTTTTCAAGAGTTCTATCATCGAAAAACTGAGTTTTCTTAGATTTTCAGGTGTTTTATCCCGGAAAAACTGAGTTTTCTTAGTTTTTCAAGAGTTTTATCATCGAAAAACTGAGTTTTCTTAGATTTTCAGGTGTTTCATCGCGGAGAAACAGAGTTTTCATAGATTTTCATGAGTTTGATCTTCGAAAAATTTAGTTTTCCTAGTTTTTCGAGAGTTTTGTCATCGAAAAACTGAGTTTTCCTAGATTTTCAAGTGTTTTATCCTTGAAGAACTATGTTTCCTTTGTTTTTCGAGACTTTTATCTTCGAAAAATGTAGTTTTCTTTGTTTTTCAAGCGTTTTTTCATCGCAAAGCAGACTTTTCTTTATTTTTCGAGCGTTTTGTCATCGAAAATGGAGTTTCCTTATCATCTTCTTGATAGGTACGCCACTGTAGGGGCTTTCGCGTATGTTATCTTATTATGTTTTTTCAAACTCTTTACATGAAATGTTTAAAGTAATTATAATTGATTTATCACTTACTCTATTTTAATGTAATTTCCTAGTGGAATTTACCACCATACACATATCGCACTGCTATTTACATTATTTCTTACGCGCAGTCCGTATTTTTAATTTAATCGGTTCTGTTTTCCAAGTAAATGTTTTTAGCCAAAATAATTGATGGGTATTTTAGGTGCTTGAATAAATACTGGGTGTCCGGATACACGAAAAGAATATGTTTAACGGAAGAGTGAGAATATTCGATGCCGACTATGGCGGTTGCAATATAAGAATGGGAGAAAAAACAGCTAACAAGGGGAGGACCTCGTTTGTATTTCTGGTTTTTTAACGTGCGATAGCTCAAATTGTAGGTCTCAGTGCGTAGATTACGATGCTAAAATTTTAGGCGTATATAGCCACGCGTTTTGTAAGATGGGGACTTCAACAAACAGACAAATGAGTCGCGTCAAACACATGAAAATCAAGTGCACGATACTTTAAAATACTGACGAGGTTGATCATTACTAGCTTACAATAATAAACTGGAAGTAGTTATTTAATTTGTGTTAATTATTTAAAGTAAATATTTTATAAAAATACTGATTATAGTATTACAGTATTACTGATGGTACATGATGTATTAATGTATGTATTGTATAAAAGCTCGTGAAACTTTCTCAATTACTCGCTTCTACTATTCAATTGAGTTTGAATAGTTTGCGGAACTATTTTCCTAATTTGCGATACGCAAACATATCACAGCTCGTTACCTTTGACTTTTGCCTCATTTCAAAGCAGAAACCTGCTATCCACTCCAAGTAACAAACAGATCGGGCCACTCGATAAAATTGCCATCAATTCGTGCTAATCGACCTATTCGTTCAAAACCGCAAACCTATAGAATCACTCAATAACATGCTTTTTGATAAGCACAAATCATTTTCCCTTCCGCTTCGATACTTCGTTATCTTTTACAACCTACGCGCAACATCCAAAAACGAAAGGATTAAACTAAAATACAGCAGAAATTCCTTGTATATCATCGAAACCTTAATTATTTAAATAATGGCAAAACGGAAGACACGTTTGCCACTACGTTTAACTGTAATTCTAAATTATCCAGTGATTTAATAATAACATTGTTTAGTACAGTGAATAAATACCGGGAAATTTAAAATTGTCCTTTTTCACATTCAACAGTGGAAAACGCGTCGCGAATGTTATATCATCATTATTTCATCATAGGTATCTGGTTAACTACGGTTGATCTGCCAATTACTTCGAAATATATTTGTTTAAATCAATGATCGAGTACAAATCCAAATTTTCCATTGTACCGAACCAATTAATTATACCGACACAAACTGTATTATCCAAAAACGAGTGTAGTAATTAATGGCATTTACGCACTGCCGAATTAAACATTTCCAATAAGCCTGAGTAATCTTCTCTGAAAAATTAGCTACGCGCGTAGAATCAGACCCGTGAGAAATACTGCACGTAAATTCAACTAAATGTAATGCTGAAAAATGAATTACCACATAGAGATTACAATATGATTGTATATTATTTATCATGTAACATCCCGCAAATAAATATTATTCCTCAAATGGTGAATAATATTTCTGTTTCAAATATTTCAAGATATTTACTGTAATATAGTGTATTAAAAATCTGCTCGAAAGTATTAGATATTATAAATAAATAAGATAAAATAAATCTTTTCTGGGTAGAAAAAGAATGGCAATATTTTAGTAATCTAACGAAAAATAATGATAATGATTTGCAACTAGTGATTTGAATGAATGCTGCTAAACGTAGAATGTGCAAAATGTTATTTCTTTGATTACGCACGTTTCAGTATGTAGTTCTTTTGTTGTTGTTGTTGTTGTTATTATTATTATTATTATTATTATTATTGGGAATATCGTTTCCGTAAGGTAAGATACCATACATACATTTTCATTAAATCATTCGCTCTAATAATCCTTTGTTCGGATAACGAATCACTACTTCGACTTTTTAATTAGTACACTTCCGTAATGCATGAAAAATTCAGCCCAATATTTATATCACGAATGTCTGTCGAATTTCCCACATTCAAATCGACTACTGTTTTTTAAACTAATTCTTTGCTTCGCGCATCTGAAAAATTCAGTTTACCAGATTCGTTTCTCGCTGATGCAAAAAACGGGCAAATATTGCTGTAACAAAAAACTTAACAATATCCGGTGCGTATAAAAACCGAGATACATCGGGATGATATAGTACCGATATCGGACTATGGTCGACCTCTTTTACAATAACGGTATGTCGGAGAATATAAAGATCGAAAGTGACATCGCTGAAAATCAAGCTCATCGATGTACGGTGCTCGTTTCACCTCGACTACACGGATTTCTGATTTGTGAGTACGAGTCGTCTGATCATCATCGTCCTGTTCTATTTGGTCCATTGTTCCACTTGTCGTTAGTCCTGCCACGTTCGCCAAACTGAGTGTTGTGACGCGATCCATCAATTTAAATGCCAATTATGCAATTCACCAAATGTCATGTCTACTGTCGATTGATCGGCGTCGAATTAGCTGCCAATTTAAAAGAATATGGCATATCATCCATGTACGATAAATTTCAACAAAATGTCATTTCTACTATTAATGCATCATCGTGCAGGATTACGGTTTGGATTCTTAACTAATGATCGATAGTTAATTGAAAAGATGATCAATAGTTCAAGAGTTCATCTATGAAACTGTATTACTTTAACCCTTCGTACTCGGGAGGCTACTCTTAGTCGCCACTTAGTTTATTGCAGCTACCGAAAAGTGACATTAAGATTGACTTCAGTTATCTTTCGTAATCGGATTTTAAATTTTTACCAAAAATGTAGTAAATATTATGCGCGTAACGGGACAAATTCGAGAAATTTCGCTGAATAAAGTTATGATCACAACAAAATGTGAAAAACCCAACATATAACTTGGTAATTACCAACATATAACGTTTTGAGACGGAAGCGTAACGTATCTAAAGATGCAGATTTGAGTTGTTCGGGTTCTGGTAAAGAATCTCAAAGACACACATGTGCGTCATCCGTTGCGAATGTGTTAATATGTGCAGGCATAAAACAATTGTGACATTCCTGAATTTGATATATTTATATTTGTATATAATATTAGGATAGTTTTGCAAAAGCTTTATGTAAGCCATATTCAGAAGGAAATGTAATGTTATTATGATACTTTGCATACACTATGCCATTTATGTAACTGTTAGAGACAAATGTCATAGTTTTAATTAATTATATATATACATACATGTATGTGTTTGAATAGCTAACTAGCCAATCTATAAATTGTGTCCTGCGAGTATGGTTATAAATTCTGGAAACGCAGTTGCGTACTCACCATGACGCATTGCCGCAGAATTAATTTATCTTGACTGAGATAAACTGCGGGATGTAATGCAAACTGTTATCTCTTCGATTACGCACGTTTCACTATGTACCTTCCCTGTACGCATGCGTACTTCCTCTTCCAACTCATCATTCAGAACATTGTTTTCATGGGATAGGATACTGGATCATATTGAATTTAATTGCGTGGGTATTTTTAAGAGTATGCGTGTTTGTGTGTGATTGGATGAGAGAGGTGGCCGAGATGGGCCCGACGGTTAAAACAAAAAGAACCGTTACAGTTCGAGGATGCTCGGGCTTTTTCGGCAGCGAACGAGCGGTGGATTGCATTTTGCGTCTTTTGGAGAGACAGTGTTTTTTCTGCGACTGTTGAGACTGAATGCGAACGAAGACGTCTCCTTATTTCTCGCCCTTCCCAAAGACTTTATCTTTATTTCTTTTCTAATTACATTTATATATCTTTTTAATTTAATAAAAGCTTTTTTAAAACCTACAATTGTTTATTAAAAAAATGTTTGATTTCATTCCACTAAAAGGATCGATGACATACATTTGCATCAGATGGAAATAATCCCTGTTGTGCGATGTATGATGTAAATGTAATGTCATCTCAAATTCTATGACCAATTCTTTTTAATATGTTTGCAGCTGACGACATGAAATATGTATTAATATGTAATATTACGTGTATGCAAAAGTATTAGTCTTTCCGACGTTCTGAATGTTTCCCATTTCATGCGTCAATAATCAATAGCATTTTAGAAACTCCAATACCATCCTCACAAAAACATAAAATGACGTGGAAATATTTGAATTTAAAATAATTTTATTAGGGGGCTGAAAAAAGACTAAAATTTGTGCATACACCTAATAATATTCAATAAAAATCATACGTCTTGTTTTCCGACCATATTTTCAAAATGCAGAATATTGGATTTCTATTTTATACTTCCTTCGTCGTGCTTCTTTTAAGTAATCGCACACCGACTGCTTTTTGCAGGAGTGTAGTTGTCAATCTGCAGAATAATGGATGTATTTTGATTCAATATTTTCATAGTAATATTCTTGGGATATTTTCAAGAATCAGGTTTTATTGCCACAAATACTGTGAGGAATACGCAAATCCAAGGTCATAAAAAGGAAACTTTTTCCTGAGAAAAGGGGGAGAATTCTTTTGCTTGGTGTTACGCGCTCTATAAACCTTTTATATTTCTTGCGAAAACAGTTCGCACCCTACTTGAATTGGGATTCCTCGAAGTACATGGCTATTCCCTTCGACCAAGTAAATTCGAACAATCGCTTTCAACGATTAACCAAGTCAACCGACTGTTCATAAAGGTTTTGTATTCTGAATTAACCCTTTTGCAGATCGTATTCACCTTTTTGCAAATAAAATTCACCATTTCACTTTACATTGGATTTCATTTTTATTACAATTACTTAAGAAAGCAGAAAAGCTTGATTCGCAAAAGGGTGAATTCGATCTGTGAAAGGGTGAATTTGATTTTCCGAAAGGTGAATATGATCTGTAAAGGAGTTAATTTCGAGTGTAAAATCTGTATACACATTGTCGTGCAAACGTAATAGCGTACAAGAATTAGTAAGACTGAGGGAAAATGGCAAGGTGTCAACCAGAACTTCGTTCACGTTGAACTTTCTACAAGATATTTACATGTTTCACAGATTTCCGTTCCAACTTTAACTCGACAAAGGAAGAGGAGACTAACGGTAAGAAACTTGATAGCTTTTTACTTCGAAGAAACGGAAGGAATGACGCAAACAAATAGTAGCATTGATTGAAGGATATTTAACACCCAACGTAGGTCACTTCCGAAATAAAAAATCTTAGTGGAAAGGGAGAAAAGAAGAATAGGAACAAATAAAATCATTTATCTCACAAGTTGTCAGTATAACCTGGAACAAAGATGGGGCACAGTTTCTTCTTTAATTTTCAGTGGAATTAACATTTCCGTAGCTAAATACGCACTCCCCCCGAAAAGTAAATTAACGATTGACATATGTATGTTAATGTATGTGATATATGTTCAATAATGATTGTATATGTTTTTGCAACATATTTGTTTATTTACATATACCATATAAATACAAACAACACCATAATTTGATGTTATATTAACCGTTTGAGTGCCACGGGTTTTTGCACAAATACGCGTAATTGTTCGCGTAATTATTCTTCGTTTACTTCGTCTTTACTCATAGGTTTCGAGTACGTTTACTTCCTTCTTCTCCTTTTTAATGTGAAAGCTCGCACTTCAAACGAACGTATAAAAATGATATTTATTAAACGTATGGGTTTTTGTCGCATTTCAAAACTCGAGATCGTAGTTCGTTTATGACGTTACGATAATGATGCAAACTAATTGTAAGCCATGCATCATAGAGAGCTTAAAATTTTGTCAAATGCGCTGACATTATTTAGTTGTATCTTTTATTCTTGTAAGTGCAGTGTATACAGTTATTTATTCACGTGAATCGTCTCCACCTCGTTTTACTCAGCGAACGAAAATCTACCAAAATCCCTTCATAATTATTGATTTATCATCCCACTGGCCAACTAATGCGATCTATTATGGATGGACATATTAATCCGTTGCTCCAGAAACGAAAATGATGAAAATAATTATTGATCGTAACAGTTTAATGGATGGAATCAATTGATAGCGAGTAGCAAAAAATGACGAGGATAGATGAAATGACAAATTGCTCTGCACCCTTGTTGAAAATTCGAAGTCAACGTGTACGAATAACCTCGCCATTTGTTTCTCAACCGTGTTACGTATAAAACGTCGATACTTCCATGCGATTTGTTCTCGAGTTTGCTATTACGCCGAGATAAAAGACAGGAACGTCTGATAATGGGAAATATACGACACCCCCCTATACCTTTCTCACTGAACGCGGAAGTTTCAACTTTCTTCGTCGCATGAGTCCTGACTTATTGTACCCTTTATTATAGTAAGATAAATAGTCCTGCTATCATTGATATGTCTTATCTTGTTAGAGAAAAAATGCAGTGCCACTCAGAAATTCAATTCGATGGAACGAAGAACATCGAGTGTATTACTTTCTACAGTACCTACGTTTATAAATACAGTAGGACCTCGTATAATACGGTACTCCTATGAAACGAACTAAAAATTGCGCTATGGACTCCGTACAACGCGATTCAGGTGAATTTGGAAAATAACTGCGAAAGAGAAATTCTTCTTAAAGAAATAATACAAGAAGACGTTTTACCAAATTAAGAACATTACGGAATTAAAAGTCTGCCATTGCGATGGAAGAAGATTATCAATAACGATGGGGATTATATTGGTAATTAATCTGTACTAATCTGACATTACTTATGGGTATACCTAATATATTATGCAATTTCCCTTTATATAATATTTGGTAAAAGTAGGTGATTTTACTAATTATGAATAATTCAGAAAAAAATAAGATACCCTGTCGTTCCTAAAATCCTTTACGATTAATTTCGATGGGAATTCCAGGATAAAATTAAAATTTTATGGCAATAGGAAATGTTCCAATTACGACATTTTTATTACTCCCTCGTCGCGTGTGATTGAATAATGTTCCATGATTATTCTTCGCGTTAACTAATACTAATCTCCCGTGGCAAGGATAAAACTGCAGCCTCGTTTCGCCTCCGTAAATTGCAGAAATCATGGGAGCAAATAAAATGTTGAAAATGAATTCTCACGTAGTACAGGCCGCAAAACGGTCACGTGAATTATTAATAGGAAGTAGGTCGATTCTATTTCTCGGCAAATAGCTGTTAATTCGTGATACGTGTCACGAGTTGGCGTATAAATCTCGGTGTGATGCTAGGAAAAGCTGGGCTGGATATTTCCAGGATAGGGATCTTCGGAATTGAATCTATCGCGATCAAACTGAATCCTTTACAATTGGTTCTCGATATCGGTCAATCTCCGCTCTAATACGCCGATTTTTCTATCATGAGACAATTAGTTCGCGAAGCCGGGAATATAAAAGCAGACTTTAGACAAATCGAGTATACAAGTTTTGCAAATCAAAATCACCCTGTTACAGATCAAATTCACCCTCTTGCAAATCAAGCTTTTCGACAAATTTGTTTTCATAAATTATTGTAATAAAAATAAAATCCAATGTAAAGGGTGAATTTGATTTCCAAGAAGGTTGAATATTTGGAATGCAAGGTGAATATAATCTGCAAAAGAATTAATTTGAGGTGCAAAACCTGCATATTTTGATACTTCGCAGGGAAAATTGAGGTCGAAGAATAATTATCGATTTAATCATTTTCTAATTAACGCAAGGCACGAGCAAGCCTTTGTATGCCATGAAAATGGGACGATTAATACGAAGGTAAACACCAAGGAAATAAGCAGAAATTCAAGAAATGCGATAAAATATGAAAATACTGAACAAAGTATATAATAAATTACTATGCAAGTTAAAACGATACGTAGCTGCAGGTGTTTGCGCTTCAAATTCACTCTCTTGCAAGTCATATTCACGTTTTTGCAAATTAAACTCACCCTTTCACAGAACAAATTCATCCTTTTTCAAATCAAATTCACTCTTTTTCAGATCAGATTCACCCGCTAGCAATAGTAATTACATACACGTGTAATGAATTGGTCATTACAATTAAATATGTTGTTTAGGCGAAATCAACTCAGAATACCAAAGGTCCTTGTCCTTGTTTATTGCTTCACCCGCCAAATTAATATTGGGTGAAATAGTTGTGACACTACGTGGACAGGGAATTTCAGATTCGTAATAAGAACGCTTGATTACTGGTTTAGATGGGGTTTTTTATATATATTGATGGTTTGGTGGTTTTCACAATTCTGATTCTCTTCCGCAGACGAAGTTCGGTGAAAGAGAGAGTTCTCGGGGGTGGGTTAATGTTCAGGAATTCTCATTGGCCGAATCTGTACGGAATTTTCTAATTGGTTGAAACTCTAAATATGTAAAAAGGTGGGGTTGAAGGTAAACGTTACTTCCGTGAACCTCAGGTTTTTCCCCGCGGTCCCAGGAGTGACGTCACCTTCTTCTTCAGCTGCGTCAGGTACTTGAGACAGTGCTTGGAAATTAATTAATTGAGACCTTTCCGTACTGATTGTGCCGTCTGTAATAAATTCACATAGCCTATGGATTTGGAATGCATGAAAGAATTTAAGGAAAGTTCGGAATTGAAACGATTACAAAAGGTAAACAGATGGTTAGCAAGGCAACGCGGTTGGCAAAAGGTATATTATATCTGCTGGCTCCGCGAGGAATTTCATTTGCAAAAAGATGAATATAATGTGCAAAAGGGTGCATTTATACTGCAAACCCTGTATTTTTAATTCACGTTGGCAATTATACTGATAATGTTTTACGGGAGACTTTACGCGGCTTCCGAATAAATATTTGATTGTGCATATCGTATCTCCGTGGTGTAACACTGATTGACAATATGTACAATTAGCGGCACTGAATTAATCGACACAGTTCTATAGACACAAATGAGTTGTTGAATTTACATAATCCTATCAGTAACTCACCTCGGGTATCGAGTGATATAGTAATTTAATAAGCCATATTGTGCGTCTGCATTTTCAATACTATCGAAGAAAGCATCGTTTCACGGTCTCCCATTAAAACTTATAACGAAGAAAAGAAAATATGAAGTATCAATTAAAATGTCAATTAAAAGCAGACTTTTATTTACAAGTCAAGCATCTTCTCGACATTTTTCAATAAAAGTGATTGGAGATTCTTGCATCAATTAAAATTTCATATCTTCTCAATCAATTATTAGTTACGAATTTTTGTTATCAGTATTTAGTTTTATTATTAAAATCCATAATATGCTTGGAAGAAAAAAATAGCATTAAAAAAAATAGCAAGAACAAACGAACAGATAACCACCTTTGCATTTCGAATATTTTTGCGTGTCGGATATTTTTAATCGACATCGAAGTTCCGCGTTAATTTGCCAGTTGCTTTCTTAGGGATTCGCCAAGCGCATCGAGCAGGCTTATCTAATTTCACTTTTGCAATCCTTCTACCCTCATCGATGGAGAATGCACGCCCGTTTCACGGGCTAATCGAGATTAATGGCCAACGTGATCCTCGGGGTTACATGCCACGATACGATGGAAACGTACGACGTCCAACGACGTGCGCGTCGTTAATTAATCTTGTTCGCTTACCTTTTAAAACCCTACGCAATGTTATCTGTTATCTGTCGCTTCCCGATCAAAGATCGAAGTGAAATCGATTCCCGTGTTTGCAGTTCGTTAACTACGAAGATAGAGCCACGATGGAATGCCGTATTTATTAAGTGATCGAGCCGATTCAACCAGGTGCTTCTAGTTTAATTACTTCGTCCTATTGTTCTGCACGATGTAAAATGATTTTACTGATTGATCCATTGTTATCGCACGTTTTCGAAGATTAATTTGTTCTAGATGGTGTGAAAATGATAGAAATACTGTAAAACGAGATTATCTGAGAAACTTTGAATTAATAGATTCATTATGTTCTGACATTAATATAATTTTTGTTATCTGAAATTAAGAATATTTATTAATTAACGAAGTTTGATTATCTAAATCAGCCGATATGTATGAATAAAGAAAATTAATTCCTAACTAGAGATTCCTAACTTTCGAACATCTACCTGCTAAGTTTAAACGCCACTCATTAACTGAAGAAATTGGGAATTTATATTATATTTATTTATTACAATATTTTTTAATCGAATCAGCTGACTAGGTTATTATTGACAAATATCCTGTTTTGATCCTTTAAATTAAATTTAATATATTTTTATAAACGGTACAAAATATTTGCGAATGAAACGGAATTTGAAAGACCGAAGGCACTGCCGCGTAAAATAATTAAGGAAAGCGAAAGAGAATCGCGAAAAGCTTAACATATTTTGTAATTTTAATCTATAATAGTGAACTAAGGAATGCCAAATTTTCTAATTCGTATTTTAATTGAAATACTGAAACATTCGATGTTTCTCATATGTGTGTAGTGTTTATAAATATTACTATAGTGTTAATTATTGCTATTGCCTATAAATCGAGATACTGTCGTAACATAAAAATAAACGTGTCCGTCGCATCAAACGTCTCGCCGCCGACTGCCGGGGAACACCCCGCCCAAAACAGTTGAAAATCATCCACGCTCTGCACTCATACACTCACGCACACACACATGCATAACCCCTTCACTACCACATGTGTATGTGCTTTTAATTTAAATACATTTAAAGTACATATGTTTTCCATCCACCATATTAGCTGTGATTCATTGTCCTGATAATGATTGGTTTAGTAAGAATCATTCCACGAAGTTATTAAATAGCCCCATAAAATATACATTTTGTAATAACTTCATTGTTGTAATGAGTCTGTACTCGTCATAAATAATATTCACTCAACGCAGAATAATAACACTCATTAATATTCGGTGATGCAAGTTCCATCTCACAATCCATTAAAATAAACGTTGCTACTACGTAGTCAAACTATAACTAAAAACTACAACGATTGGTCTGCAATTTTTGGTAAAATTATTCTAATATACAACGGCGCATTGTTGGAGGTTTTATGTATTTTTATTTGATATAGAAATGCGCATCATTAAATCCATTAGTTAATTTACATTCTCCGGCCGTAATTTATATATAAATAAATGTGTATGTATAACCGATTTTCTGTTCGGTAGTTCTAGTGTTAATACTTGTAAAAGTACCGCGGATTACATTCAACCGTAAAACCATCTTTTACTTTCGTTATTCGAGTTTAAATGTACCGAGATGATCGAATTTCTCTCGAGTGTCGTAAGCACCCTGGAATTTCATGACGTGTCAAGTACATAGGTTAATAAATTTCAGATCGAGGTCCATGGAAGCTAATGGTACTTGGATTAAGATCTGCCAGCGGCTTTGATAAGTTTTCCCGCTTGAACTTTCATGGAAAATTGTGTCAGCTAAACTGACACGAAGAACGAATTGAGGATACTAGAAGGATGTCGGATTCCTATTTCCTTACATTTTCTTGTGGAAAATCGTGAGCGTTGAAGGGAACTTAATCCTTTTGTTTAATTTTAATTACTCTGCGCTCGTCTTACTGGATTTCGTTATTCTTTATAACCTGACAGAAATCTCTCGAAAGTTAATATACAAATTAAATGCTTAGAATTTCGGAAATTTTGTTAGTAAATGCGCTTAACTACAGCAATCTTTATTTAATATTAAATTCAGTTATGAATATACTGCGTTTATTTCAATTCGTTTAATGAAATTCTAAACCGGATGCTAGGAGTTAAAATGTTTTCGATTGTTATTTTGAACCAAAGAAGTAATTTCAGCAAAAATTTCTAGGAGTAGTAAACATTCTAAACGTAGATAATATTAATACAATTTTTTACTATTAGACATCCATATATATAATTGATAATTCCATTTTTCGAATCGCGTTTTAATTAGATTACTATCATTCGAAGCGTTTGCGAGTAACTAAAAAATAATTGCAGAAATGAAATTGTACTTGTATCCGTCTTACCTCTTTATGAATTCCTCTTGGCGAAGGAAAGCGTTTCTCCAGTGATCCCGCTCGTTTATTGCATCTATCAGCCTTGTATTTACTTCCACCCTCGCTTTTAAAGTCTCGTCGTTAACTTTGCGAAGCTCTGGAAAGGGAGAGTAATTTCCCATTACTTTTTACAAGCTTACTGTCTCTTAACAACTTTCATTATCGTTAACTTCATTCCTTAAATCGAACGCTTATTAATACCATTAGATCTATTTATAGTATGTATTTAGTCTAGGTCTAGATCTGTGTATATATTCCGCATCGCATCTACATATATATTTGGTACGAATTACGCGGAAAATGGATTACCTTTGTTCGTACTTCCTCTATACGCTAAATTATGTAATGAATAATTCACTGAAAATAGTTGATGTCTTTCTTAAGCTTGATTAACACATTTTTTATGATGAGCGGCAATTTTTGATGATTTGACTGCGATGGAAAAGGATTTCAAAAAACGGCTTTAATTACTAATATACCGCGAGTAAGGTACTTGTCATAAAATACATAAGATTCAAACTCAGGGTATATGGCTTTAACTTTCAAACGTTTAGTTTGCTGAGAAAAAAGATACGTATCCGCATTTTTTTTATAATTTGTGTGCATAGAGTTTTCGGTCAGCATTATTTGACAATTAAAGGAAAAATCTGAACCGTAACTGGAAAACAAACTGTTTCCTGACCTACGTATATATGAACTTTTTTCATTATTTGGATGAAAGGAATATGCCTTTATAGTATGGCAGAAACGACCCGAAACACACTGTATAGTCGGTAGCTCCAGTGTTAAATATTTCGTAAATTCAACAATATCCTTAATATTGTAATTATTTTATAAGAGTGGAATTGATTCTCTATGAGAGTCTTTGTTCCGATATATCTTCCCAGAACTTTTATATAGTTTTCCCTGCACTTTTCACACGAGATTGAATGAATCCAACCGAATCAGGAGTATCGTATTTCTTGCTGAAAAAGTGAAATCGGCTTATCGATTTCGGACTTCTAACCTACACTCCTTTGAGGAACACCAAACTTCCCTTTTTATCAAAAGTTGCAGCTTTGCAATTGATCTCTGTTAATCTGCACTTGCCATCCCAATCTCAGATACATTTCGCGAGAGATAATCTAGAGAGCATTGTGTTATCGAAGCAGTACTTTAAAACTTGATTTTAACTCTTTCTCAAAAGTTATTGAAGTTTCCATTGAACGATAACATTTTTTGTCGTTGCAAAAGATGAACTTTTCGTATCAGACAATCCTTCATGTCTTAGAAAGTTTGATAGTTTGATGCTTTTTGAAGTATTGATTCACTACAGTATTTCAATACAACTTGACTTCACTTATAGTTAATTATTTCTTAATTACGTGTTATCGATGAGGCGTTAAAGTTGCGATGATTTGATTGGTATACTTTAAGTTTCAAACTCTACTCGGACGAGTTCTTGATCTACATTAGCAAATTGACTAGAATATAACTTTGCCGGAAGCACCTGTGTTGCGTACGATCTTCTTCCATTGGAATATTATTTATATTTTGTGAACGAGATATGCAAAAATAACAAAATCGGAAAATAACGCATATAATAATTATATAATAATATAATAACGGAAAATAATTTCATTTCGTATTCGGAAAAATTTGTAGCGTAATATAATTATATAAAGTAACTTTACTCTATTTACATTACCAGTTGTCTACTATTATATTCTTAATCCATAATCTGATCATTAAGGACCGTTTTCAGAATTTTCAATCACACTGTATATTTAATGTTCTTAATATGATATTAATGAGCTGATATGATATCCTGAAAACTCTAATAAATCCATAGATTCATAAATAATAATCAGAACGGTAATATCATATCATGCTATCGATATAAAAAATATTTAATAATGAAACAAAAATAGTTTTTTGATAATCATGAAATTCTGATGCTTGGCTGTATTACAATCTCCAAACAAATTATTCACTTGAATAATGTTTCAGTTTTTTATGCTTCTTTCTCAAAATATCGATATAGACAGTTCTTTCATGTGACTTTAAAAAATATCAATCTCAACAAGTTTCTTATGCATTAAGAATTTCCAATCGCGACAGAAATATTTGCATAGTTCAACAATATTTCAAGCTTAAAAGTCACGTGACCGATGCCTTCCCAGTGAATGATTATTGAATCACTTTGCATATGTCATCCTCAGAGCGTTAAGTGATTTTAGGGAAGGATGCTATGAATATGGATTAATTTCTTACCTTGGCCTTCTCGTTCCAAACGGTTAAGTTCGGATTCACGTTGCCGTTGGCAGTTCAGGTTGATCTCGAAAGCCTGTTCAAGCTGGGCAAACTTCCTCCTCAATTCACGAAGGCTTTCACGCATTTCAGAGCTCTCGATTTCCTTCCTTCGCAATTGCTCCTCGAGTTGTCCGCGGTGCGAGTCCATCCTTCCTGTAATTACTTTAATTAAGTTACCCTTCGCGGAAAGCGACGCCGCGACTTTACTCATTAACTCGAGGGAGCATAGCCTTTCTCGAATGTTTCGAAAAGAAAACTACTTATTTCTACGCCAGTAATCCTACTGATATTGAGCCGTCAAATTTGCTGGCCGAGGCTTTGCAATTCGCACCTCGTTCATTCTTAGAAGACCCCTTTTCTTAAAGCTCGCGTAATGAATCTTTCCACGCAAGTACCTACTTTTTTACCACTTAAATCGCAATTCTCAAAATGAGTTCTCGCAAGAGGAGCCGCGGAAAATTTCTACGACAAGTTGAAATGAGCTGTATGACTGTCATGAAGTTTTTATGTTAAACACCTTGTACTATGCAAGTGTTAGACACAGGTCTAATCTTTTTTTGCCAAATTGATGCACCCTGGTGTTCTGATTGCTGTACAAAAAGATATACAATAACATACAGAAAAATAACGAAATTAGAAAATAATTTAGTTTGGTATTTATACAAATTTGGGCATAATATAATTATATAAGATAACATGTTGTCCTTATGCCACATATTCTACACCACAACATTTATTATGAACTCGTATGCTATTAAGAGATTCGTAATTTTAAAGTCACGCGTTATATTGAATACCCAAGGACAAAGGATATTATTCCTGCGGCATTTTACAAGTTCAGTAACACAATACTTTTATTTAATTTCCATATCGTATTAGATGGCTGGAGATTATTAATTATTCTTGACAAACATTCTTTACCTTTTAGAATAATATTTCTCGTTAATCATTGTGTACATCAACGTGATCGAAATAACTTTATTTTCTTAGCAAATAGATTTTCTGTTTGACAAGTAAATATATAGTTGTTTGCGTTAATTTGTGATAGCTAATTTGATTTCTACATGCATAAGATCGAACGTCAAATGACTGTTGTATCGAATTGGTGTGAATATAGTTTGCGTGTAGAGAGTATCATTGGTGTAAAGTTCTATTTCTTTATTCGGCGATTAATGAGAACTAGTAATTGCGAGTGTATTTTAAGTATATCTAACACTGATTATAACAGTAATAATAATAATAACTTAGCGTAATTTCATCATGAATCCTAAATCGTAGGCTTATGCGTAAATCGTGTATCGTCCCAAGATTTTTAGAAAACTCTGCGAACACTGTTTTTAGATTAAAAACTAAACCTAAGCACTAACCCTACTCTTCACCCCCTTAAACACTACGATACGCACACACGCACACACGCACACACGCGCACTCTCGATATGTGTATCGATGCTACATTGGTGTTCGATGGCCTAATTAAATTAGAGAGTTAGGTTGGCATACACCCACTCTTGGATTTCAGTACTATCAGTTTAGAAATAGATTTAACCTTTTGATCAAATTAATTCACTATGGACATCTGAAACTTTAGATAACTTATTGATTTGAATATATGTATTATGTGCACATCGGTAACGTGTAATCAACACGTTTTCAATTTAGACAACGAAATTTATTAGCGCATAAACATTTATCCAAAAATCGTACCACTTTTGAGATCGTTTAAGACTTCTTAACAATTTGTGATCATTTTAAGAATTTTTGAATCTCATGGATTTCGATCTACGTTCACATTACTACTCAAACTACCCACTTACTTTCAAATTTTGGTATTTGTAAAGCAATCTGCATACTGATGGGCGAAGAACATTCTTAGTAAAACACTTGTCTTAAGACACACCTATTTCTATACAGAAATATAATTCTATAAAAAAATAGATTCTATAAAGGAGATACATAGGGAACAAATGCCGAGTTAATTCGTCCCTGGAATCTGCACTTATCTCAATTATTACAAGTTAAAGTAGAATTATTCCTCTCATAATTATCAAATTTTTATATATATATTTACTTCAGTAGTGAACAATCGAACCCTATGCATTTATAGTAATTATGAATATACCAGATTGTTGTAATAGCAAATTCTAAATATAATAACAACATGAGATTCATTAAAGTAGTTCAATAAAACTTGACTTTACTTTAATTCAATGAAACTTTATTATTTCCTAATTACTTCTTATCGATGAAACAATTCGTTGAGAATCAATGATGCCGTTTTTGGAAGAATTCCCCGGTCAACAGGTTAAACAAGATTCCCCGAAATACGTAGCGTAGAGTAGAGCGTAGATAGAAGAAAACTACGCATGAATACTCATTGTCCAAATATACTTTTGTGAGACGTAGACGGAAATGATCTTTTCTGCTTCTCGCTAATGACTTCTACATTCTCATTTTTCAGTGTTGGAATCACCCACATTCCACGACTTTTTCATACAGATCGTATGAAAGTCTGAAATCGCAGGTGCATTGCGGGAATACGTACAGCTGTCCAAAAAAATCAGGAAAAGAGAAAGGAACAGAGTACCATGTCGCGACATGTAACTAATGCTTTTCCATGATTTTTTGGCCCTGCTTTTACCACCGTGCGCTTTTGAACTGCAGACTTTATGTATTTACTTTAAAATCGCTATTTGCATGCCGAATATTCGAAACACTAATAACACTGTCCAACAAATTTTGACTTTTTTTCTGAGTTCTAACAACGAATATACAATTCTTATAGATTTCGACGTGCTGAAAACGAATCCGCAAACCATTTGTGGCCAGTAACTACCATTTTCGAAAAAATCAATTTTGAAAAAAAAGGTACTTTTTTGTCCTTTGAACAAGATTTGTGACGTAAGTATATAAGTTAGACAATTTTTATTTATTGCAAACAATTCTGTGGATCATTACGAAGAAAATGATATGAATTACTTTTGCAATATGAATTTGCAAATATGTTTAAACATTAGTTAAAGTTGGCGAGACACGCTCCGCGCGCTCATTTTTCGAGATTCGTTTCAAATTTTCGGAAAAAATAGACCTCTGACGGGGATTCCAATTACTCTACGCGATAGAGCAGACACTCCTCTTTAAAAAGCACTGCAAAAATATGCAAAGCAGACTTTGGTGTCGTAAATAAAAGCCAAAAAGTCGAAGAAGTCACGGATTGTCAGCAGGCGTTCTCAGACGCGACAATTATGACGCGCTCCACTCCGGCATGTGTCCCCCAAACGCTCACGTGCGCGTATAAATTTCACGTCTGAGAATCCCTGCTGACAATCCATGACTTCCTCGACTTTTTGGCTTTTATTTACGACACCAAAGTCTGCTTTGCATATTTTGGCAGTGCTTTTTAAAGAGGAATGTCTGCTCTATCGCGTAGAGTAATTGGAATCCCCGTCAGAGGTCTATTTTTTCCGAAAATTTGAAACGAATCTCGAAAAATGAGCGCGCGGAGCGTGTCTCGCCAACTTTAACTAATGTTTAAACATATTTGCAAATTCATATTGCAAAAGTAATTCATATCATTTTCTTCGTAATGATCCACAGAATTGTTTGCAATAAATAAAAATTGTCTAACTTATATACTTACGTCACAAATCTTGTTCAAAGGACAAAAAAGTACCTTTTTTTTCAAAATTGATTTTTTCGAAAATGGTAGTTACTGGCCACAAATGGTTTGCGGATTCGTTTTCAGCACGTCGAAATCTATAAGAATTGTATATTCGTTGTTAGAACTTTTTTTTTGTGTTGGACAGTGTAATCAACAACAATTTACAAGTTATAATGAAATTCAAGAGATATTATTAGATAATAGTCTGATAAATTGATCGATGACAAAATCATAATAATTATTCCAAGAATGCGTAAAATCAATACATATTACTTTATCTTTATCAGTGGAGTACTCATTGATGTTAAATGAAGTAAATAACTGAAATACTTTGGAAACAATTGTTTTCCCACGGTGGATAAAATGGTAAATAAATTCGGCGTGAAATGAAAAGAAAAGGAACAAAATGATGATCGAATGAGTCCGTTGAAATGCATTGTAATTTACGGAAACAAAAATCTCTCGAAAAGCGAATGAAACACTTCATGTAATCAAATGCCAGACAGTTAAATTGGAATTCCAGTCAGTGGACGATTCGACGGGAATCCTTCTAATTTCAAGTCGCATGATAAAAATGCTCTGAAATTTCGTCTACGTAATCCGTGAGCCGAAAAAGGAAAGGCCAATGAGAAGGGGCGCATTTGATAATGCTTTTGTGCGGCCGCCAGTAAACGAGACTCGAAGGGGAAACAATTTCGTTACGACGTTGCCCGCGGATTCTTGCGGGTTTCTTTATTTTGCCTGTACTTGATAGTTCATCTTTAATGCACAGAAAAGTTTCTTTCTCGCTCTACCAGACTCCTTTTTCAGTTCCTCTGTTTCTTGCACCATGAAACTGTAATATTTCCGATATTTCTTGTATTCTTCCTATTTTCTTAATAATTGATACTCGATACAACTTCTTCGTTATGTTTTCTGGATTCATTAACGAGTGATCTCTTCAGTGTTACATTACTATTCGTAAAATAGTTATCTTTCAATGCTAATTTCTACAATCTATAATTATTATAATATTTAACTAATGTACATTTGCCCGTATTTAATTATATTTAACAATATTTAATAATATGTAACTGTAATTTAATGTAATTTAAATATTCCACTTTATATTTTTAGAGATGCATATCATTCTTTAAAAGCTGATACAATTAAATATTATATTTACAAAGATGTACTAAAAGCGAACATGATCCATTTGTTGAAGCGAATATATCTACTTTATCAATAGATATGATTTGGAATTTTTGTTCCGCAAAAAATATCTTATTTTTATATTTTGGTATCCATAAAAACAATTACACCAGCTAGGCATTTGTCGCTTTGGAATCGAAAATGTCGTACGTCGGTAAACCGATTTTATAAAGTGACCGTCAGGTTCGAGGAAGAGCATCATTGAGCACTTCGTCTTCAATCTGCAGCAACCATAATTTCATCTCAGAAAGTACCGCTTCGGCTTCGGCGAGAAGAAGGCTATTAGTTAGTTCTCCGGAATTTAGCTGCATAAGGATATTAACAACCCACGAGGCTGATCACGTCAAATTATTAAGCTGAGCAGGATATCCGGTGGTTGCCTTGTTTCCTCAGTGTATCCTTAACAGGATCATAAGTTGTAATCGCCCCTCGGCCTAACCCGAAAATGGGGATCACATCGACGTTCAATCTTGTACAGTTTGGCGACTTACGAAGTCAACCAACCCGAATGAAATATCAGCGAAATCTTTATGAGTGTCAAAGTAGATTCATGAAAGTAATGCGGTTAAAAAGGAAAATTGATTTTGATAGAAGAAAAAGGAAATTAATAATATTACTGGTCTGTAGTTTTTGCGCTATCCTGAAGTAATAATAGTAGTTGCGCAAATTTGTGTAATTAACACTAGAACTACGGACCATGTACTCGCAACTCCTACAAAGACAAAATATTAGACATTTTCATTCGTCTTAATGAAAGTTGCAAGACTCTGTATTTTTTCAAAGCTTTTTGGAAGCAAGGCCAATTTACACCTAAAATTAATTGCGTTGTAAAACACTCGTCGAGATCTACAATTGAATTTAGATTGCGAACCTCTTCTTATCTAAGTTATTCTTGCACATTTATTTATATATAAATTATGGCTGGACGATTTAAGTTAATTAATGGATTCAATTATTCGCATTATTTATATATAAAATAAAAGTTTATAAAATCTCAAACAATTCGCCGTAGTAAATACGAACGATTTAATTAAAAATGACAGACAAGTCATTTTGCCTCCCTCAGTAGTTCCAGAGTTAAGATAAAGGCAACATTATGAAAGTTTCTTCTCGCTCTTTTGCCATTTATGCCATTTTAGATACCAAAAATATTCCAATTGTTTCGACCCAAAATGATCCCAGAATATGTTTGCGCACTCTTTACTACTGCACTGAACCCGCGAGCTTTAAATCTGACTTTAGAAAGGAGAACTTTGTCTTGGCGTTTGTGAAGAACTGGACCCAGAAAAAGGAAATTAATTTTTTACAAGTATAATTTCTGTAAGCATCGGTTAGCAGGATTTCAGATAATTCCAGGTACACGATCGATATTTATCAGACACAAATAATGCATTGCTGGCTTTGGGATGCAACTCATGTCAGAGTACTGATGCATAATTTATATTCGAGTCAACAAGCGATGATCAGGTTGTACACTCCATTTCTCCTACCAGTAGAATAACTGAGTTAAGTGTTTATGTATGCACGATTGCCAGTGACAATGGAAATGCATCACTTGTCACTGGCGGAGTCCTTATTGGCGATCATCACCAATTTCATTGAACATTGTTCAGGTATTTCCAATATAATTGGTCCACGTTTCCATACCAGGATCTACTGCTTTGTGGATTGTCAACTTGTACTGGATAATACGCGTAGCAGATCATAACACCCATAAATTTCTAAGCTGTCCAACTTACCCTGATTGACTAGAATACTACAATCACGCTTGTTATATATCATTACATTTCGAATACAATAATTCCGGGAGAAAACAATCATCATCCTGTCGATTAGATCTAAGCTACTCGATTGGGAGGTTTAATTAAATTTACTTCATACACTCTCAGTGATACGCTGAATGAAAGATCCGCGTAATTATCGCGTGGGATTAAAAATAGTTAATTAAAACCCTGCTGGAATTAATTAGAATCTTCCACTTGGCTGGACACCCGCCGGTTAATCAGGACGGTGTTTCAAAGTTGATGTATTTCTGAGAGTTATACACAGCTAACATTTCTGTCGAGAAATTCATAGAAACTTACGCTGCGAACTTTCGTATAATTATCTCTACCTTATTTATCGCTGTACAAAGAAGTATTGATCATTCCTGGAAAATAATCACGGATTTAAGTGTACTTTCTGGAAATTTTAAAACACTTCGTCGACAGTGAATTAAAATTACGATTCACATTAATGTCGAGTCTTTTTATGCGGTAGATGGGTTCCACAGAAAGACGCATAAAAAGCGGCACAAAAGAAGGCAGAGCTTTTATGAAAAATTAGGGACAATTTTTGTGATGACAGCATCACGAAAGAGGTAACTTATACACATTCAACTGTTCTTTCTTGTTCATGCATACAAAGATTTTAATATTCGAACAAG
The DNA here is from genome assembly GCA_910591585.2 of Nysson spinosus. Taxonomy (NCBI): domain Eukaryota; kingdom Metazoa; phylum Arthropoda; class Insecta; order Hymenoptera; family Crabronidae; genus Nysson; species Nysson spinosus. The sequence goes on along the minus strand of OU342833.1, from coordinate 13,882,662 downwards.
AAAAGCTTTATTTGTGTGCGGGAATTATTCTTTTCTCTCGCAATTCTCAGTAGAAAAATATCAAAAGAACGAAAATAAATGGATAAGCGCGTTACACTGTTTAAACTTTATAGATTTCTTGGATTACTTATTTTTCTGATTTTTTTGCTTCATCGCATAACTTCCAAAGCACATTAAAAATATAAGCATAAGACGAGACTTGACTGTAATTATAATGATCAAAATTGAACGATTGTATAATTTCAACATTTATCCGTTAATGAAGTAATATCAACGATGTGCCAACAAGTATTAAAACAACAACCAGAGCTGTGACTACCAGATTAATTACCAATTAATCAATGTAGGAATGGATTCACATTTTTAAGTGAATCAATAAAATCAGAGCATTTAAAATATTTCAAAGAACACGCATCACCGTGCTTTGCTTTTCATGAAAATCTATTACAATATTCGCACCCATAGAAGGTAATATATTCCAAAGAGATACGCGTACACATAAAGCGTTGTGCAAAAAGCGTAATGTTTAGTTTTTTTGCAAAGCAATCGGAATAAAGCAGAGTAAGTATTTTAAACCCGTTCTTTTTTTCACTGCTCTTCGGATACCGTACGGTATCCGCCCTCGTAAGCTGTAATAAAGACAGGCCGCGCGACACTCACCAAGAATATATGACTTTACATTAGGCGAAATATTCGCGAGATATCCGTGGAATATCAACTTCATCCGGTAGGTCGTTCTTATCCTTATATTACGGGTATACATCATCCGGATATCTCTCGGTCTTTACGCCTTTTTTCACTATGTCTTCTCGCAACCGGTCAAATCGCGAAATAAGGGAACATCTGCGATTTATGACGAAGGGTACCGAAGTCTGCAATCCTTTCGTGTTTTTCAATCCCACAGACGTCAAACTTTAATGAACTTCCAGATTATCTGGCCGTGTACCATTATCAAGACTTATACGTGCATTGTCCGCGAACAACGTACATCGGATATACTGCAAACTGTGTAGTATGGAGGATATACTGATTATGATTTTATGTTCCTTTTCCATCTGTTGGTCTTATGCTTGACTTACACTACCGGCCATACGTTTGGGATTACTTGCTTTGTCTTCATTCTAACGTTTAAAGTAAACGTCAAAATGAACAATGAAAGTAAATAGAATATAAAACCTTTGTCCATTTTATAATTTTACCATTAATATTAAACTATTTTCATGCCACACAGACACATATTGACACATGGGTGTAATAAGATTTTGTTACCTTGAAAATCGTTCGGGTCCGTTTATTGCTATCGGTCGGTTTCTAGTTTCCCCACAAGAAATTACTTTACTACAAGAAGATTGGGGAACTATGCAGCAAGAAACATTACACAAACTTGTCGGGGTATGTCAAAAATATGTAAAATAGTAATAATGAAGAAAGGGGGATACTTCGACGAATCGCGTATTAAGCGAAATGTATAATTAATATAGAATAAAATATACGAAATTTATACAACTCTTCTATCTTGTAATATCAACATACATCAATCTACAGATACACCCAAAGAAAAGTATCCCGTTCCATTTTATAGACAAGATATTTAAGAATTTGCTTAACGATCGTAAAATCGCTAGCATTGTTCTTGGGTATGTAAGCCGAATCCGCGCGAGTTTTCGGTAGTGGGTTCATAGAAACTTAAAATAACCAATAAATTAGATAATTTAAGCTATTTTTAAAAAGTAATTTAGAAAATTAACAACCTCGTGAAGATTACAAGGAATTTTCAGAATTATCACTTATATTTCTTGGAGATATAACGAATCGGGAAGTACCTTTTCGAACACGGGGTGCCACGCACCACGCGCGATGGATGGCAAAGGCAATTTTTTGTTTAAAGATATATTTATTTCGGGAGGAATTTTATTTATTATTGATTTATTAACGTGCACGTCATTTGATTTGGAAAAGTCCGCAGAATTTTCTGCAATAAACCGAAACAGTCTAACTTTTATACTTACGTCACAAATCTTGTTCAAAGAACAAAAAAGACACTTTCCTTCAAAATTGATTTTATCAAAAACTGAGGCTGATGGAGGAAAACGGTTGACGGATTCGTTTTCAGCGCATCAAAATCTATAAGAATCACTTATTTGTTATTACAAAATATAAGCATACGTTAAACAGTGTCATTAGCTTTGACTTGGTCATAAGTAGCTGTCCACCTTTCCGCGACATGAGCTCAAAAAATGTTTAATATGTTTGTAATTTGTATTGCTAAAAATCTAATTTTTGCAATGTTATGATACAATATACGGCAAAGTACATTGTGTGCGAATGTTATCTACGAAACCCTCAAATTATGAAAGATGTTTACATCCTGACCTATCAATCGGGCTTAAGTAGCTAGCACAGTACATATTATCGTACCTAAAATATGCGTGTGCGTCGGTCGTCGTCATGGAAACTGCGTGGGTACTTTTCCTGGGCGTATTTACGAAGTTCCGCGTCTCTCACAGGAAACCTGGCGCTACATATTTTATTTAATGTATAATGTCTGTGTATATAAACGCTGTCAAGCACCCGTTTCATTAAATCAAACTTTATCATCCTTATTATATGGGAGACAGAAAGTTGAGGTCCTATAAAATTATATAATATTAATAAATATGAAATAGACCAACCAAATGGTTGATGTGCTCATCGTAAACTTTCCAGAAGTCCCTAGGAAATTGTACGATATCAATAAATATAAAGGAGACCAAGCAAATGGTTGATCCTGCCATCGTAAACTTTCAAGGATTTAATTTCTTATTATATAAGAGGCAAAAGAATTAAGTTACCACGAAATCGTACTTTATTGAGAAATTTGAATGATAGAAGTCTAGTTTCTAGTGGATTTATTCAAACCCCAATAAGATCTGCATAAGTATAATGCATTGGGAAAGAGACTAACCAGATGGTTGACCCTGTCGTCGTAAACTTTCCAGAAGAATAAGGAGATTAAGTTATCGTGAAATAATATTTTCGAGTAGTAGGAACGACGACGACAAAGACCAACGAAAAGGATAATAGGGTGGTGACCCGTGGTCCAGCAAGGGTGAGTTAGGCCCATCCCATGATATGGCATTAAGCTTCACCGAGGATTTGTTACAATAGGAGAATGGAACTTTCCGGAAGGACCTTTGAAGGAATTGACCTTCGGTGATGCAACAGGTTTCCTTCCTGAGGATCCACAAAACTTCAGAATATCCGATAAGGATCTGGTCCGGTTGACCACATACATAAATCCTAAGTTTAGTGTCCGTTTGGAAAGGATACTAAAACTCGTAGGGCTTACTAAAAGGGCAGCGTTTATGTAAACGTAATGCTGATAAGAATATAAGATTAATTAAAGTGGATATTTTTGTAATATATTTTACGGGTTTTGCAAAAAATTCTATGGTCCTTTGCGAATTAAATGATACAAAGTACATTTGCAATAAGAATTTGCAAAGAATTTCCACCGCTAGATGCACGGCATTATTTGTCCATGAATTTCATCCTTATATAGGGTGTCAGAGAAATAAAAACGCAAATTGTTTTCTTTAAATATCTCCATTATTAGAGCAGATAGAAAGAAAATGTTTAAATAAAAATTGTCGATTTCTTAAAGAGGAAGACTGTGCTCATAATATTACCGTCAGTTAAGCATTTCAAATTAATATATTTAAACATTGTTTAAAGTTGGCGATATAGTCCGTGATTTCCACCACTATTTGGTTTTTGTTTACGACACGAAAATCAGTTATGCGTATTTTAGTAGTGTTTTCCTAAGAAAAATCTCTGCATTATTACGTGGTGGGAATAAAATCCTCGTCAGAGGCCAAAATTTTTATAGAAATTTGAAAAGAGTCTCGAAAAATGAGCGCGCCGAGAGTGTCTCGCCAAATTTAACTAATGTTTAAACAGATTTGCAATTTCGTATTGTAAATGTACTTTGTATCATTTTATTCGCAAAAGCCCACAGAATGTTTTGCGACGAATAGGGACTCTCTAACTTTTATAGTTACATCACAATTTTATGTTTCATCGCTAAAACTGGAAAAATGACAAAAAGTGGATATAATTGTTTGGCCATTTGAATGGCTGATTTATCTTTTAACCCATATTGTATTAAAAGAAAACTGCACGTCTTATATTGTATTTATTACGCGCAGTAGAACATCCTGTTATGCATGTAATAAAGATTTAAGGTAACTCCTAAACTGGTCACGAAGTTGATTAAGAACGAAATCGGGTAAACAAAATTAGAAAGATCAAGTTTCGTTCCTATTTTGCTTGCATTTCCAACGTGCAGTTGCACCTGTGCAATTTATTCACGGTACGTTGCGAACAGATCAACCAATCAGCCCCCGAATTTCAAGTATTAAGACTCCTAGTCAATATTCAGACGAGATTGCCAAGGCAGTGGAGAGTAAATGTTTATTGAATAATTAACATCGCCCTTTCGCAAACATTTATTACTTAAGATTGTGACACGACTCCGACGTCGTGTCACGTTCTCGTAACGTTTGAAAATATCAAGCAAATTGCTTCATAATTCTTTTAATTCTTCATTAATTCCTCGCACAAAATCCATGCCAAGGTTATTAGAGTAGCATTTTCCACCGTCAAAGTCGTCTGAATGACTTAAATGTTTTATGCAAAACGATATAAGTACCTAATTAAACTGTGCGAAGCTCTTAATACATATTTAAGTATCGGGTAAATAAATAAAATCGTGGATTCATGATATTAATTTCCATAGATATATTGTAGTAATGAAGTGAAGCGATTTATAAGTTGTTTTTAATATCTCGATATTAATATTCTCTGATATATTATATCGTATGTACACAAGGATGTTAATTAATTAAGGTATAATTATTGTCATGCAAAATAAGGAGCATTCTTTATTGTTCCAAGTATATCTATTTTCCAAAAAGCTACTTGCAAACATTAGAGAAATTTCTTTCTCTATTAATGATAAAAGAGCAGTATAATGTAATGGAAATTCTTTCTATCGACATATCTTTTGCATATTATACATTATATACGGGGTGTCATGTAACCGGTAGTATAAACGGGAAGGTGGTGATTCTACATGAAATACTGAATCGAAAATATAGAGTACAATTTGGTCCTACGAGGCTTTGTTTCCGAGAAAAATGCCTTTGAAGATTTCAAATTTCTTCGAATTTCAAAAAGAACATCTTCAAAAAATGCTGGCAACATAAACTTTCATAACCATTTTTCTCGGAAAGAAAGCAGCATCACTTGCTTCGTCTTGATTCTAACGTTCACTTTAAACGTTAGAATGAACATTCAAAGTAAATAGAATATCAAACCTTCGTCCATTTTATAATTCTACCATTAATATTAAACTATTTTCTTGGCATGCAGACCCATATTGTATTGGCACCAGGGTGTATTAAGATTTTATCTTTAAAATCGGTCGTGACCGTTTAATGTTATCGATCGGTTTTTAGTTTCCCCAAAACAAATTACTTTCCTACAAGGAGGTTGGCGAACAATGCAGCAAGAAGCATTACACAAACTTGTTGGGGTATTTAAAAAATATGTGCAATAGCAATAATGAAAAAAGGAGGATACTTCGACAAATCGCGTATGAAGCGAAATGTATAATTAATATAGAATAAAATATACGAAATTTATACAACTCTTCTATCTTACAATATCAACATACATCAACCTACAGATATGCCCAAAGAAGAGTATCCTATTCCATTTTATAGACAAGGCATGCAATAATTTGCTTAACGACAGTAAGTGATCCCAATCTTATGGCCGGTAGTCTCCCTCTCTATATATATATATAGATATAACAAAGCCATTATATACATATAATGGAACAATAAAGTAGTTAATGCTACGACTGACGAGCGGTCCGTCATGTCAATTTGGAAATCGGTTATCGAATAAGTCGAAACATTTACTAAAGTGAACCGGCAGAAGAAATGACTTACGTTTTACGAGGGTAATATGCGGTAATTTTACACCCACTTTGTACCATATTTTCCTGATGGGGTTTCGCTTCACGGTTGGAATACCGGCATCGAAGAAATTGTCTAGTTCTTCGCATCGATTTTCGTAGAGACTAAATCGTTTTCTTTTCGAATACGAAGCAAACTTGATGGGCTACCGGAAACAGTTCACCAATCGCCAGAAATCCTGTGCGCACTGAGAATTATGATATGAATCACGAAACCAAAGTAATATTTACTCGGACTTCCTACATGAACGTATCACTGAAAAAACTTCCTCAAAATTATGTACTCTGTTGAAATATAGTACCGATTCAGGATTTCACAAAACGAAAATTATCTCGTTCAAAAATGTTTTATACTGTTTTCAATTATATCCTTAATTTAAATGAATTTAATCAAGTTTTATTATTCTACGAGTTTCTTGTTTACTATATCGAATGCTTAACACAAGTGCTTCAAATATTGAAAAACTAAATATTAAAACCAGGCAATAAAATGTAGAAAAGTTTGATTTAACTTCATCATTTATATACATATAATATATGGAAACTTCATCTCATTATTATATAAACCTCAATATTTATGTAGCATCGGGAATAAAAGAAGGTGATTCGTGGATCGATAATGAAGTGCAGTTCTTAAAACTGCACACCGGAGGGTCTGGGCCCGATGCGTAGTGCCAGAGGCCATCTCGGTAACCGACGATCTTCTGGCCCCTGCGAATTTTCTCCGGAATTCGGGAGATATATTGAATGCCGGAGAGTCAGCAAAATAGCAAAATGCGGGGATTAATAAAAGTCATTCCCAAAGTGTGGCCTCTATCGATAAGTCGATTCACTTCTTATTTTCATTGTTCGCATATTATTATTATATATTTTATATTCATCGTATCCTAGATTCTTTTATATTATTTTAATTCTAATTAAACCGAAGGGAAAGCAAGTATTAAGTAATTCCTTGGTTTCATTGTTATCGTTAAATGAATTTAAATGAAACGTTGTCGACTTAGATGATAATGTCTGACAATAAAAGTGCGTGATATATCTTCGTTTCTTATACGAGATAGTGCATCTTGCCATACAGACTTATTATATCTAGGAAGGTACAAAAGTAGGATCATGGCAAAATATTCGCATAACGTGTAAGCGGCCCGCAGGGAAATTAATGTTACTCTGAGAACCGGCGTTTCCGTAGAATCGACGGGACGTAAATAAAACATCAGATATCGAGAACTTTCAGTTCTACGCGAATCAAAAATATCCTTAGTTTTTGCATTTGTAAAAAAATCACATGTGTCTCCCGCGATAAATAGTTCTGTTCCGTTTGATCTAAACAAACAAGTACTTTATTTGCATAACATACAAGTGTTAAGTAATAGTTTTATAATCTATTAATTCCATTGTCTTCGTAACTGAACATCTGAGACGTAGAGTGTATTTAAGCCCTTTAATATTTCTAATCATAAATTCTTTTACACGTTTTGGGACTGCAGATCCACAAAACAACATGGCGGAACAAGTCGGATAAGTTAAAGGAAAGAAATTTTCGTTTTGGTTGGAAAATAGCTGTTTTATCACCCTTTTATTTCCTTCTATCATATTAATATTATCAGACCATTATTAAACTAATTAGTATATATTATATAATTAAATATAATTCATGCATAATTTAATAGTGATTAAAAGTAGTTACGAATTTTTGCACTCAAGTTTACGTGAAAGTCATAGTACTACAGATCGTTGGATTCATTTGGACCTCAGCTATCATTTAACTATGATAGAAATACATAGTCCCGTTTAAAAAAAACTTCAATGACCTTGAAATCTTGAAAAATCTGATCTTGAGAAAAATTCTTTACCTATCATAATATTTTCCTCCTCAAACCAAGTATTTTGTTCCTCTTACGTTTTGTGCTATCATAAATAAATAAGCGAGATATTTAAAATGTTCAAGTTAAGTGCGACACCCTGTATATAACTGTTCATATTCCATCCGTATTAAAATTGAATTCCAATATCAATATCAATCACTAGCACTAAAAACATATTTAACTATTTCAAATTAGAATACTTCTTTAATTAAATGTATTACCCTACTCGTAAAATATGATCTGCAACGTCATTATGTGATTTAAGAATGATTTTAATATAGGCTTTGCGCTCCAAATTAATTCTTTTGCAGATAATATTTACCCCTTTGCAAATGAAATTCACCCTTTACAAATATTTTTGGTGTTAATTAAGTATTTTATGTTGTTTTATATTTAAGTATTATTACATACTGGCAATAAAATTTTTATTTTGGAGCAATAACGTTACATTGGATCTTATTGTTATTACAATAGCTTAAGAAAACAAATTTGTAGAGAAGTTCGGTTTGCAAAAGGCGAAATTTGATTTGCAAAAAAGTGTATATGATCTGCAAAGGGATTAATATGGAGTGCAAAATCTGTATAGAAGCCGAGGCTGAAATAAACTAGAATAATAACTTTTTAATATTTAAATAGTTAAAAATACATAGCAATTCGTACAAAGTGGATTATTGTGTCAGTAATATCTTCATGATGTTATTAGTGGTACGACAATTTTCTAAATGAATTATGTCACGGCAATATCACACGGCACAGTGAACACTTTAACAAAGATGCTAATTAAAATTGCACGCGCCAAAATTATATCTGTAATTTCATTTGAGTGGATACCGTCTCCTGCTTGCTAGAAAATAGCTACTATAACAAGAACAGAATTTCCCATAATCGCGAACGTCTTATATTCAAGAAACAAGATTGCACTTTGTCTTCTATAAAATAAATCCAACTTCTTAAGAGAAACTTTCATTTCCCGTTTCTTCATACATTTTCGAACCATGCAGTGCACTGTGTAGCACGAATTTCATTTTCGTGTTTCACATAAAATTAAGCATGCAATTTGAAGTATTAACTCGAACATCCTCGATCTAATTATTGTACTTCTGAATCTGTCATTTACTATGTCCTTGTTATATGTTTAAACTATGCAGCGCTTTATATAGCACGAATTTCACTATTATGATTCTCAGAAAATTAAAACTGCAATTTTAAGTATTAATATAATTATTTGCGATTTATGTAACTACCATACTTATAAATCTGGTTTTATGAAACCTACATTTTGTAATTTAATAACGAAATAATTATGTATCGTGGAACAACTTACATAATATAAACAATTACTTTGTTGTGTCTTAATGAATTGTCAAACCACACACTTCCCGTATAGCACGAATTTCGTTTTCCTATTGCACATAAAATTAAAAAGACAATTTTAATTATTAATTAGAATATTCTCGATCTAATGATTATGCTCATAAATCTCGTTCTATAAAACCTACATTCTTGTATTTTAGTTCCAAAAGAATTATGTATCATGGAACAATTGGTGAAACATGCATAAATTCCCGTGTTTTATATTGTTTCATATATGAAATAAGTTTCAGATAAAATAATATGGCGTCATTCCACGAAAGTGGAAATTTAATAGGCGTATGCGATGCTGAGTGCACAAGAAAAAAGACCTAAGTTTTTCTAGAAAATACTATGAATAGAAATTCTTCTTTTATTCTCGGACAACACGCCCGTAGAAATATTTTTTTCCTAGAATCTCCAATTCTTGCCGCGGGCTTCTTTATTTCTGCTTTGTACCAAGTAGGAGAATTGTTTGCTTCATTCTCCGAAATCGTTTCCATCGTGCCAGTATATTGAGATTACTTCAAGCATATGAAACAAATAGAAGATAATAGTTTCTATTCTAGCACGATTTATTGTTGTTTTTATTCAACGTTGTTAACAAGAAACATATCCTCGAATACCGGATTGATTAAACTACACGAAACGGAATAGTTCAAGCTTTTTGGATGAGTGAGAAATAATACGTCCATCGATCCGAAGGATGGATAACAATGTTGCCAACAAAAATACGAGGGGTTGCTAAGAAGAAGGGTGAATCCGGTAGTTCGAAAGAGAACTCAAGGAATTCTAGGAAAGTGTATAGGAAGATACACAGCAGCTGCAGACAGTATACTTCCGGCTTTTACATCCCTTCAGGAACTATACTCTATACATTTTTTTAACTTCACGAGTTTGAAAATATAAGAATCTTGAAGGACAAGCAATGCATAACTACAAAACGATAAATATCTCTCTTGGATTTATTATTCCCAACAGCTTAGACCAGGGGTGTGGAACATTTTCATGTTGAATGTTCGAAGTAATTTAGCTATAATCAAATAAAGCTGCACTCAAGAAACTTCAATCAGATATACTAAAAAATGTACATTATTATGTAAAAATTTAATTACTATATGCTTCATAATTTCCAAAAATAAAATCTAGTTTTACTTTAAACTAATATTTTCTAATTGCTAATCTTACTAATCCTTTTCCAATGTTCTTAATAATTGCGCCGGTAAATCTGAGAAGATTATTTCGTTGAAACTTATTTTATTCTTTGGTATTTTAACTTTAAAAATAAAATAAAAATATAAAACCCGAACAGATATGTGAAAATAGAAATAAAAGGATTTGTTCTGTAAACTTTCATTCAGTCAAAAAGCCGCACTTAAGGACCTATCTTCAAAAGTAAACAAAAATATTGAATCGGCAGTCGCCTTGTCGCGCACTGTCGAAGGTCACAAGTTCCCCATCCCTGGTTTGATATCATATCATAGAAATGCATCACGAGAGGGAATCCTTTTATACGTTCTGATATATCATTTATTAATGCGCACGCTTCTCTTAAAATTTCATTTTCATTCTGAAACTGTTTTCAACATTGCGGCGTCGAAATTACGTTGTATAAAACTGAGTTTCGTTTTCCACCCGTGTGTCGAGTTCGCCTTACAATTTCTAAAGTCTGATGTCATTTATCTTCTTTTTTTATTCATTCACATGGATCATATTCATGGTATGAAAATACAATGGTACAAAGGTTACAGTACGAAACATGGTAAAACGTGAAATCCGATAAACGACAGGTGCCCGACATCTTTATTAAAAAACCTGATTAACGTTTTCTATCAATAACATTTATTCATGCTACGTTGCTCGTGCCATTGCAAATATCCGATTACAAAAATAATTAATATCGTTGAACTGCTGACCGACGAGAATGCTCGCCTCTCGCAAGTAATCAACTGATGTAATTCACCGAAACAATACAGATTCAGACTATCGATTTTAACAGTTCAACCAAATTGTTTTGGTGGTTATGTATTTTGTGTTCTTCAAAAATATACTACCTTTGTCATTTACTACGGGGGAATGAGAATGTCCAGCACAAAATATGATTCACATTAATTCTTTAGTAACTAACATGTTCCGGTGACCCACTGGAGCTTCCGTTGAAGCCGTCTGATACTTTGTTTATAAGAACCAAAAGCATGAAATACTTCCTGATATCATCTCTCAGAACACAATTACAATGTACAGTCGAGTCTCTTTTTATGCGGTTGTTACGAGCCGGGGCGCGGCGTGCGTGGACCGACGTAGAAATTCAGTACCCTGCTTGTGGCGTCTCTCGAATTAATATACCCGGGAGAGGGGTTTCGGCGTTGTGACCCCTCTGCCTTCTCCCGTTAATAACGAATCCGAAGATTCGCGTCAGTAAAGGTGGATCTACTTGGTAACCACCACTGACTGGTAGAGAGAAGTAGCCAGAAGCAGGTGCTCGCGAACTCAGATAATCCTCGCTTACGAATGAATATACCCAGGAGAGGGTTTTCGGCGTTGTGACCCCTCTGCCTTCTCCTGTTAATAACGAATCCTAAGATTCGCGTCAGTAAAGGTGGATCTACTTGGTAACCACCACTGACTTTATCTAAGCGAGTACCGTCTGAGTCGCAGCTCGTTAACTTATTATTTGATTGTACACTCCGAGCGGCTGGAGTGAACTCACGGGATCGTGCTCAAACGATGATTCTAGTATTAGAGGGTAGGTCAGAGTTATTGACTACAAGGGTTATATAAAAATATCTAAATATATTCTCACAGTTTCTGAATGCTTAAAGACCTGGCCTTTACAATGATGTTGAGTGTTACCTTGCGGTTTCGGTGTACGGTTGATACTAGAAACTGACTTTGATGTTATGGGTAACTTGTCCCAGGCTTCAGCAATTCCCCTTAAGCTGTTTGAACTTGACTACGATTGGGCCCTAAAGGGCTGCTCTATTTATACCAAGAAAAACGTGGTTTACCGGAAGGTGGAAAAAAGGTGGAGCTAGCGGCGTCGCTACCGAACCCCGGGCGCGAAACGCCTAGGTGCCTCACCCTGGGCCCGGTAACGACGTATTGTTTTTCGGGGGTATTGTTGGAAGCCCAAGACAGGTTGTCTGCTTTCTATTTGCACTGTCGGCCGACTTTCCGGTGTTACTCCGAGAATTTAAGAAATTCTCATAGAGAAAGACGCGTATGTAACACGGTAGATACGTTTCACAGAAATCCGTATAAAATGTCGCACAAAAACAGATATTGCTTTCTTGGTAAAATTAGGGATAATTTGTTGAAATACCAGCAGCATAAAAGAGGTAACCTACACAAATTCAGTTATGAGGCCACACAGGTATATAATAAAGAATTTTACTCGTTCCCTAATTTATAAGTACAAATAAAGATTTGTGTAATTTAACTCTTTATATTTTTGTAGAAACCGGGCTACCCAGATTGAAATTTGTAGAGCGTTGCAAGTGTTTGTCAGATGTGTGTGAAATTTTTCGACGTGATTTTGTAAAGACGTAGTATAGACGAAACTAATTTTATAGCACACAACTTTTAGGTGCGATGGCATACGCGTTTTATAAAAAAGGGGTTTAAAATTAGACACGATTTCCATACATTTATACATCTTCCGCTATACAACGTGACGTTAACGGATTCGGGTCCGAGTGCTGTGAGCCGGGAACTTTATGCGTTCCGCTAACGTCACATTGTCCAGTGCAAGATGCATAAATGTATAAAATTCGCGACTAAGTTTAAACCCCTTCTTTATAAAACGCGTAGGTCATCTCACCTAAAAATTGTATGCTCTTCATGCTCTAGAATAAGTTGTGTTTATACTACGTTCCTTCAAAATCTCGTTGGGAAATCTCACACACAACTGACAAATTCACCTCGTAAGTGATGCAAGAGGAATAATTTCATTGCGCAAACGTAGACGCAAGATTATGCACTTGAATACATCTTCTAAAAAAGATATGTAACTGTTCAAGTGACACGGCAAACGAATTACACCAGATTCCTATTAAATGTTAATATTAAACAAATGTTTAATACAAATATTTGCTTTGCTCTGCATTACTTTTTTTTAATTACGCCCTTCTCATTACAATAATAATGTTTGTAATATTGTAACCATCATAGCACAAAATTCATTTAACTAGTATGATAAACTGGGTGGATCACCGGTGATCAGTGCAGCCTGGAGAATAAAACACAACAAACTGGCTCGGCACGGAACCCGTTAAATAACATTCGGAAACCAAAACAGCTGGAGGACAAAGGACTAGTCATGCAATCATTTCGTTATGAATTCGATCGGGTTGGAAGTTTTTACCAAATATTTTCCATAAGGATTACTCCTAACCTGTTTGATCACCGTGGAATTAAAAAGTATTTGAGGGCTGTTTTTTAAACCATGTTATGAACTTCCATTGAAAACATTTGCAATGTTGGTTTCTTTCATTTCTTTCATCGCGAATACTCGATGAATGCAAATACTTTTATTTGCACAGTTTAAGCAAGATCAATGGCGTATCTGCAAATAAAATTGCGCAGATATTGCGTTTAGCTCTGAACTCTCGCCAATTCTACTGGCGCGTGAAGTGGTTTAAATCAGTGTGTAACATTTTTGTCCGTTTTGTGATGTTAGTTCCCCGGTTTTTTCGGGTGAAATTACGGAAAAGGAGAAGAAGAATACGCGATTAAACAAAAAGTCAAATAAATATTTTTCATTTGAAAAAAATATTTGCATTGAGAGTTAAATCGAAAAACTGCATTACTTATGGAATGACAAAATAGAGCGGATAATGCAACCGGGTGAATGTACGCTTGCGCGAGAAACTTCGGATAGGTTTTAGAATACAAAGGAAAACCAAAGGCTGAGCGGACAGTGTTCAGACGTTGAAATTAAGACGTTGAAATTAATTTAAATTAAATTAAGACTCAGTCTTAATTTAACACCTAAGACAACAGCACCTAGGGCAGAATACAAGAAACCTAGGACTTCTTTAAATCATTGTTCAGACTGAAGAGGGCATAAACCCATTGCCGAAACGTATCAACGATAAAATAAAGAAGTTTTAATTTTACATTTGGTCTACATACAGCCGATACCCATCAAACACATAGAAGCTATTATTTTTATATTAAAGTAATTTTACAATTATAACGGACAATCTGTTGATATTATTTTTGCAGTAAAATAATGTTCAGATTACAATAGATTTTGGTGTATCAATAATGAGTATTATTCGTAACCTAATTAATAAGCTATCTTGACGTATCAGACGAACAGACATATCATTATTTATTGGTAAAAATCATAATGACGCATTCTTAAACAGAAGTTGTTCCGATGAGGTTTGAAATTTATGCAAAGTTTAATATAAATTTCATTAATAAAATACCTTTAATAACTGCTAAGTGTAGTCAACTATAATTTGCATTATCGAAACATTCTGAAAGTGTCAGCTCCATGTATCGTGAAATAATTCTGAAATTATGTCGCGGATGAAATTACTAAACTTTCTAGCACGAGAAATTATTATTCCATCCATGAAGAAAACTTTATTAAAACCGAGGACTTCCAATTCTTGAAACATTTCGAAATCGTTACCCAGTTCCCGGTAGCTGAGTTTAATGTAAGTGGAAATTCCTTAAGCTTTTCTGGTTCTATCCGATGTGTACTTTTTAAATAAATGATTGGAAAGATTTAATCGTTCATATTTATTTTATACTGTTATTATTATATATTTTCTATGCAAACAGGTATTTATAAAAGCTAATATAACAAAAGAATATTATATTTGTTTAAATTTTTATTGGAATCAGGGAGAATTGCGGCTTATAAAATGTGTGATCAGTAATAATTAAATGTTTTTCATATGCTTCTATACGATTTATTAACGTAAAATATATTTGTAATACGTTTGAAAATGAATTTACGCTGCACTGGAACCAAATATTGAACCGATATTAATTTTGCATACGCGGATGTTCAGGATTTAACAGCTAAATCCCACCGCAAAAAAAGGATAATGTTGTTATAATCTTATGGCGTGGAATAAAGTGAGGCATGGAACGCGTGATGCAAATCTTTTCCATAAATATCAAACGAGAATGAGATCCAAGTCCGCTTGTAAGGAGATAAAATATTTTACGATTTCCATATCTCACCGATTATCACCATAATATTTGCGTTGAATTGGTGTTATTATACTATAAAAATACCGTAATTTTCAATTGGAATTTCATTCTTTGTATTCGAAAAACAAATTTGACCTACGGATACTTTTTCATTGTTAATATTTCAAGTCATGTAAAATCAATTACATAAACGTGCCTGTTAAAGAACAATCAAACAAACTAGTATTTGCAACCGCAATTTCGATTACGCGGAATTCGAGATCTTCAAGTTAACCAACCTTCGTCTCATTAACACTAAACCCTCGATTAATCATACTTATTGGAAATGAAGTCGAACGATCGAAGTTGGAGCAATTTATAAGACCAACACTTAGAAAGCAACCCAGAATACTTCCGAGGAAGTAGAGACTCGTAAAACATTATAACTTCTAGAAAACATAGGTGGATTGTTGAATGAGAAAGATCACAAGAAAGTAACATACTTAAAGAAAGAGTAATACACCTGCTATTTAGAAATTTCTCTTGAAGGAGGACGTTGTTTGTAGAAACAATCAAGAAACAGCCAGTAATGCTGAACTATTTCCAAGTTCGAGTTCCGTGGTTTGAAAAACTTTATCTGCAGTTTTCGCATAAAGGATACTGAAAAAGAATAGCTGGAAATTCGTGTGTTTCTTCAGGTGATCGTTCTTCGGAAAGGTGATACGCGACGGAGATGGAGACGAAGACGCGGCTAAGTCTGCAGGGTAGTTGTGTGGTAAAACGCGTGCGCGGGTGATTTTAAGGATTGGAGGGGTTGTTGGGGGTGGTCGGAGGGCGAAGGGTGGAGGGCGGGGGCGCGGTCATGGGGACAGTAACGTCGCTCTTCAGTTGGGTTTGGTACGCGTTCCGCGACTGGCCTCCGACGCATTGAGGCTTTTCTCACTTTTACACTCGTTCTTCGTGGAAAAACAGCCGTTTCGCGATCGTGACACAAACATTTTCGGAATACCAAGGAAATTTTACAAGATCGTCAACCAATTACCGATTTACAAGGACACCAGCGCACATTCTACACAAGACGGATGGCACGTACGTGTCGTATTTTAAAGTGTTTGCTTCCATTTTATGTTAAATCAACACGAGACGCGATATATTTCATCCGTTATTTCCTCGATTTGACAAATTTCAACACTTTGCGCGCGCTTTTACATTCTACGTCGCGGACTTTTCTACCCCGTGGATTGCGTTGCGATGTTTTCCTACGGTTTTTATCTGACTGACAGTTTTCGTCGCTCTCCTCTTTTAAGCTATTATAAATAGGAGAGTGTGCCTTTAAAATAATTATATGTATTCGTAAAATGCATGGGAAATTGCATGTATCAGTGTTGTTGTGATCAAGGATAATCATATGAGTGTACACGAGTTAAAAGATAAATGAATTTTAAATATTGGAAAGTATTCAACTTCGTCCAACATCGTTGGATCTCTTTACAGCTGATTACGAAACTATATATTATTCACAAAGTTAATCGTATATTTGGATGAATCAATTACTACAAAGTGTTCTGAACAGAATACTTCATTACAACATTCTTCGCTTACAATCACCGTAAATAGTTTGTAATAGAAAAAGTCTATTAAATTCCACCAGTGAAACTGACAGTGGAACATATTTCGGTGATTTTGTTTTATTTCCAATTCTCCGAGTCAAAAACAGACTCAGGTTATTTCGATGAATTATCTCAGCAAGATTTCTGATTAATCGCGATCGACGAATTTCAATTTACATCTATTTAATCCGATGAAAACTGAACTTGCAGATAGAGTGACGTTACAGTATTTCAGAGTAAAAAATGATATTACAACGGCGGGAGTAGCTGGCAGATGTTGGAGGAGAGTGCGTTCTCAGTAGAATGTCCGTAGGTTTACGCATCCGTGTCTGACTATGCTTGATTTCCGCTGACGCAGCGTTAACCGTTTAGACTCGTCTGATTGTGAACGCGACTGCTCCTCCCGCGTACCGATCTAACGTTTACACACCCACCACACCGACGATGCAGCCAATCCACTGGAATTGCGTATCAACCCTTTGTTCCAAGGAAATTTATGCTTACCGACACTTGGAAATTCATTGTATATCTTGAGGACCTCACTTCGTAAGAAATATCTTCAAGACAAGTTTGGAATGTTTTTAGATGTCGGCATTCTTAATGAATCTTTCATGTTTTGCAGAAATGTAACGGAAATTTAGAATCACTTATGAATTATTATTAGAAATATATCGTAAATATCATTATAGTTAAGCTGTCAATCATTACAGTTAAACTCTCATTATCCCAATTAAATCAACTTGTGCCGAGTTAAATGCAGTTTTAGTACGAAATTGAATTAAAAGGATATTCTTCAAAAGATTTCCTTCGAAAAGCAAGAAAGCAAATCTCTCGCAGAAATCTTGCTCCATTCTTAGCATATTTTCAAATTCAAATAAATGGGACGCTTCAGAAACTTAATAGGTTTTCTTCGAGGTGAATTACATCCCAAAGAACGCATTGTTAAAACTATTCTTGATAGATTCCTAAGAGTGAGTAACTTCTTTAATTAAATTCATTGTTTGATATTAAATCATTTCCACCATTAAACACGAATAATCCTCAAGAAACGTGACGATTCCAAAATTTGTTTCGAATAGCTGCACGCGCCTTAAATCCACTAATCGTAAGAGTTCACAATATGAAATGCGGAAGTTCACAACAGGTGATTTCGTACAAAGGCGAAATGTTGGCCGTAGCCCCCCACCCCTTTTAGTCGGCTTTTACGACAACCAAGGGATACTGTGGGCTTATTCCACCCTTAGTCCACAGGGCGAAATTGCAATAAATTTCAATTAACCCGTATTAAACGCTTTAGAGCTATCGTGCCTATCGAAGTAACAATTTTAAACAAATAAAATAAATTAAAATTAAAACAAGCATCTAATGTCTGCTTTATAATCATACACTTACATTATGACATTAAACGGCGCTCAACTTCCCAGTGATTTTCGCAAATTTTCCGATTCCGTAAAACTCCGACGCAACTTTCTTATCGCGCATTTAGAATACCACGTTTCAGTGGAACTCGATGGAACTTGATAAAATCGAAATTCTTAACGGAAAAGCGAAACTTGGAGCGCGCAGAAAAGAGAGAATAACGGACCAATTATTAGTTCACCGTGACGAATTATCTTCACTCTGTATACTTCGGAAAGTTTCTGTTAGAGTCTATGTTATCTAATATTCTTTCCCACAAACGACATTCGGAATGACGTTCTTAGCCGCGAAAGTAACACAAAGTAGTAAAGATTTATGGTTACGGCAATAAGAGAGATTATCTTTATCCCCCTACGTTGATGAATTACTTGGATAAAGTATACAAAAGCAATGCAGTTGTCACCGGCAGTCACAGAATATAAGTTAAGGTAATATAAATTTGCTCCATTGTAGAGAGTACTTTAAACTGATATCAGTATGATTTTACTTTTCTTGAGAATTCTCTGACTGATACTGAAATTTTACTTTCATTCTCACTTCCATAATTCAGAGTTTTCTACTTGCACTATAAAATGGAATGCGATCGTGCTATCAATAATTTCTAAGCGTCACAATTTCAGCTCTAATAACTTACAACTGTCACAGTCTCGAATGTGTACCGTGCTCCGCGTCTAGGAAATTTATAGTCGTTTCATTAATTACCGTCCGATCGTTCGTACTTCATCTCGTCAAGTTTACCGCGTTTTTTTCGAATTATTACGTTATTTATGTTGCATATGAGTAACCATTTTTCCTGTAGCCCAATAAACCAAAAAATACGACATTAATAATATTCCAAAAGTGCATTAACATAAATCTACCAGACACATTTCTAAGGCACTAAATTTTTGATGATATCCTTGACCGTAAATCGAGGTATATTGATACGGGATATAAACCGTTATATATAAACTGTGATACGCAAACTTTTTAGTAGATAAATTAATATCATGCACGATAGATATGTACAACTGATCGCTATCGTTTCCATAATCATCCTAAAACCATTCAGGGATGAGATAGAATTCGGCATCGATTACGTTTACCATGGCATACCCTTGTAGCTGTCGAAAGCAGAATTCCGAAGATATTTCAATCGGGATATCAAAATTGATTATGTTACAGACATTTGATCTGACATTGACCTGTTAACCGAGTTCTGCTAAAAAAAGGTTATGCCGCGGATACTTTGCTAATTAAAAAAATCCTTGCAATACATTCATAATTGTGAAATGCAATAAATTAAGAATAGCCGTAGGTAATATTGATATTTGTAATTCTGCTCATGCTGTTAATTTAAGTACCTAATTTTGTTAGTTACTTTGTCATTTTTTTAGTTATTTTATGTGGTCTTATATATTTTTTATTTTTATTATTTCTTTATTTTCTCTTTTCTTTCTCTGTATGTATCAAAGGGTGGTACCCGTAACTAAATAAATAAATACATAATTAATCTCTGATATGAGTCTGACTTTTCACTTTTGAAATTTATACGTGTTGAAATCTGAGAATTATGAGATTGAATAATTCCAACCTAATTTTTAACCGTCGAGATAAGAATGCAGATTCGAATGACGCTTAAGATCGTCATCCCCGGTAAATAAATTAAAATTAGTATCATGGTTTGAAAGGTTTAAAGGAAACTGCATTTTATAATAATCTTCTAATTTAAAAATTGACAAAATATTGAACCCTCTACAGCACGTCATGTAACTTTAAAATCATATATTTATATATTAGTATATTTCGTTTCGTTTCATTTTTTCGTTGTAATAATAATTATAAAGGTAAGTATGACGATCGCGACTTTTATGAGTGTGTTTAAGTAATAATTTCGTTACTATTTTCACGTAATGCAGCATCGCTAGATTCGCGTTTAAGTAGTTTCGTGTTACTCGATCCTCTTCTGACACGAAATAAATTGGATTATAGAGAGTTGAAGAAGCATACCGAGTTATAAAAAGATTGGAGTACTGTTTACCACATCTCGTTACGTTTTTCAGTGCTTGGAAAGCACCTTCTAATACCGCCGTATTGTTTTCCGCGGCACGAACTACGATATTGGATTTTAGATCAAATAAACATTGGTTTTATAATGATTGTTTACCACTCGGTGATAATCGAATAACTGCTGAGCCAATCGGGCAATACATTGAATAGAAATGCGCGATATTTCGGATAATCCTGTGAACGTATAATTAGCCAGAAATTTGCAAGGCTGTATTTCAAAATATAAATTATTTATCGAATGACGTATGAATTCCGTGAAATTGTTTGTGTGCAGTAACATGGTTTTATCTTTGTAAAGAGAGTCTGTGAAATACGGGATAAATAAAAGTGCGTTCTATATGCAACTATTATGCGGCTCGATGCACAATCATCGTAAATGTGTTTTTCGATTTCTCAGTATTTATCGTCCCGGTGGTTTCAGTTTCTTAATTACATTTCGGTGGCACTTAACCGACATATTCAGCGACCGAGAATCCAATACTTATCATGGGATGTAATACGCTAAAAACATGCAGCTGAGGAAGAAATCTAGTTACATATTAAAATACACGCGAATATCAAAACTACTAGGAACACAAACTCACCTATTCGGCGTTCCAAGTAAATTTGTCTTTGTCTACTTCCTTCTTCCAATGCCCTGTTTACGTAGTTGCGCAAAATTGTTAATTAATATCCTGGATCATTCCACGTGATGAGAACTGGCCGTTCGCATCTTTGAATAATCTGAAACATATCAAGCGCATATCAGCATCAAATTAATTGTTTTTCCCTCTTACGAAATAATGACCGCGGACAAAGATATAGACCAGAAGATATGAAAGGAATAATAGATACTTGTGTATGCTTGTATATTATAAGCGTAATAGCATAGAGGTTATTTTATGTCTTCATCTTTCATGTCTCTCTACCTTCCAGAGCTTTTCGATTTATCTCGTGGTTGACGTATTGTTAATTAAGGTACTGCTCATTTGCAACCGCGCGACACGTTTGTTCCTCACAAAGGATAAAGATAAATGAGGTTGAATACTTTGGAATTAATTATTCCGTCCTCCTTGCAGCTCGTCTCGCAGAGTGACCGTAATGTTACGATATTAAAATTATTACAAGATCCGGGGGAATCATTATCAAGTTAGCGAAGAGTGGAAGAACAACAAGATTCGTTAGATAAGAGCGGAATTAATTTCGATTCTTCAACACCGAAGTTTGTACCGCTTGTATCTTCGGTATACCATTCTGGTTGTAAAGTGTATTAATTAACCGTCTTATGACGTTTAAAAAGTACTACAAGAAGGTAGAATGGGTAGACACGAATAAAGCTTGGAAAATTGTTACCGGGGTTAATTGCCTGGCTGGCGTGAGAACAATTACTTTTTATCCTCGGTAAATGAGCCTATAGTGCAATTAATCTTAACTATGAAGAACGATGTATGCATCTACAGTTACATTTAAGGTAACTAAAACATAACACTCTACCTTTCTTACGCTTTTCACAACGCAAATTAAATTATATATTTCATAACATGTTATACGTAAGTAACGTGTATCTTCATACTTGCAAGCTACATTACATGCATTGGTAGTTAAAAATACTAGATATGCTAAAGAAGCTTGCCAGACGAATGATAACTGCACATTCGTCTGTAAACTGGGTTAATTGTTTTAATTAGAACGAAGTTCAGATTGAAGATTTAATGTACAACTTACAAGATATTATGCATAATGTGCGATATAAGGGAGAGTAATTATTAACGTATGAACAATGTTTCCTGATGTCAAGGACTCCCCTCGACATATCGATTAAAGTATAACTGCAATGGTGATTAGGAAATCAAGACGCATCGAATGCACGTACACGTTTATTGGCCATTTCTCACACGTCGCCGTACGTTTTTTATTACTGCCCCGAAGTGCCGAGAAAAATTGTTAATTAGAGTGCAGGGATCGTACGTATACCATAACGGTGTATTACGGAAAGTTAAGATAAGTGGGGTAGTTATTTTATTTTGTGCCGGGTTTCATTAGTTTTCTTATAATTAATTCACTTATGTCGAATCATAAAGATATTGACGATGATAGAAATTCTCAAGTTTTCTATGATTCATGTGATTATATTTCTATGATTACATATATTCCTCTAAGCAATAAACTACTAATATATCGTTGATTATAACCGTAATTTCAAAAACTAAATTAATCTCACAATTAATTGAAATACATCTCTAATTTAATATTGACATTAATTACAATGAGAAATTGTAATTAGCCTCTTTCAAAAATATGAATTTCTCCCTTACATTATAAATGAATACCGACATGAATTATTTAAGAGGGGGCTTCTAAAAGTGATATAAAATTGCAATTACCTCAAATTACCCGAGGGTGAATCAAAATTACAATTAGCCCGTAAAATGGATTCCATGTTCCACTCTAATAAGAAAGTGAGTAAAGAACTGTGGATTTCAAAGGGCCTCGCACTTACAGGGCAAAGAACGTCACCGTCGCATCAAGTTAGCGACAAGAAAATTAATCGACAACCGTCTTCCTCGGTAGATTTACAAGGACGAACGATCAACTCGAGAAAGGAGCCTGACGGAAGACGAGGACACCCGACACTGATTGCTCTAATCACCAAACCCCAACGATTTTAAGCTGAAACCTTTGCACGTCAGACACTATAAACAACTATGAGAACATGGATCTTAATGGGCCGAACATAGAATGAAGTTGAAAGGAGAGGAATTTCTTCGCTATAGAATGTGCCCTCAAAAGATCAACGTTTATTACTGTCCACCCGCTGCTATTCTCTTATGCCTGATTACATTCAACTATTCCATACTAATTCTTTTAAGCCTCATAATCTTTCGAGAGAAATTTGGGTAGACTTCCAAAGTGGTTTTAGGAAAGGTGCTAAAATGCTTCTTAGAGGAACAGAAAAGGATGATAATATCTTCTCTCGATGTGAATCTCGATATCTTTGATACTTCTTTTCGATTATTAGAATATAAATAATGATGCGAAATGTACTAACAAGAAAACTAAGGGAACAGGAACATTAAAAAAATTCTGAAACTTTGCACAAACATAGAGTAATTCATTCTGCTCACGAAGCTATTTTTCATTGGTGCCCGAAAACCGTTTAAAGGGGCGAAATCACCCCTCAAAGAAGTGATTTTTTAGTTTTCGGCTATTATCTCCAAAACGATGAGAGATACCGAACGAAAGTTAAGTTACAATTTTAATGTTACTTTGGATGTTACAAAACTGCGTTAACAAATTTTCAAGAAAGATATTGTTTCCAAACATTTTTAAAAAGATATTTTAATTTGAATATTTTTAAATTACCATTAAAATGTGACTTAACTTTCTTTCGATATCTCTTATCGTTTTGAAGATAAAAGCCGAAAACAAACAAATTACTTTTTCTTTGAGGGGGATTTAAACTGCCTTTGGGTGCCAACAAAAAATAGCTTCGTAATCAGGACGAATATACTCTATGTTTGTGCAAAGTTTCAGAATTTGGGGAATTTTCGGATTTCCTTACTGTGCTTGTAAGTTGATTCATAAGTGATTCCGTTTTTACGTTCCACTTTACTTGAATACACAAATTCTTGTTGTACGATTTAATTTAGAACATTTTCGCTTTTATTACTTATAACTTCTTACAGTTTATGAGATAATTTGTCGATGATTATTATGCCTTCGACATGAAAATTAATGTGTTATTTTTATTAAGAGAACTGCCATGGATCTCCTGAACCTAGTCGTCGTTTTCATATGATTTAGCAGCGTTTCATTGATATCGATCCTTTTGGAAATTTTCCAATTTGAATCGCGTATTTTACCGTATCCATTATATTCCCCAGTACTCGCTCCAATGAATGACCACCCTTTTCGAGGACTTCGAAACGATTTAAAAAATGAATGATACCAACACAACGACTAGGTCTGGGTGTTTGAAGAAAGCCATTTTAAAACAAAAAAAAGATGATCAGTTTTTATATTGAAGTCATTGACAAGTTACGCACTACTTGACAGGAAGTTGTAAATAATAATGGTGAATATATTCTAGACTAAACTATACCACAAAAATGTTTATAACGAAATTAAGTGAAATAGAGCACGGAAATTATTTATGAATCAACCCAACAGATATTTTGCCAGAATATTATCATTATTATGTAAGTGTGATATGGAGTATACGAAAGATACTCTTGCAATATCTTTATTATGAAATATAGTTAAATATGATATGGAATATTTACAAGGTATTCTAACTATATGTTTGTTACTGTGGCACGTCCCACTATTCTGTTCTGCCTGATTACATTCAACTATTAACTTCGTACAAATTCTTTTAAGTCTTGTAAGTTTTAGAGAGAGAAATTTAGGTAGACATTTAAAGCAGTCTTTAGGAAGGGTGACAAATTGGCGCTTATGAAAATAGAAAAGGATGGCAATATCTTCTGTTGATGATAGTCTCGGCATTTTTAATATTTATTTTCGACTTCGAAATTATTAATAATAATAGAGGATGTGTTTTGCCGGAATATTACAATTATTATGCAATAGAGAAACGGAGTATATAATGTTCGTACTATTATTTAATAGATTACTAGTCTAATAGACTAGATTCAATCACTTCGTAATATAATAATTCTTTTAAGCCTCATAATTTTTCTTTTTTTATTCTTAAGAATGAATTTTTCCTTTCTCTTCTTTGCTTGGTCCTCAGAAAAGCAGAAAAGGAAGATTATCTACAGTTATTAATTTTATTAAAGTATTATATAACTTATATTTATAATTATTATAATATTTTCTATCAACTTTCATTTGGATATCTTTGACATTTGTCTTCTATTACGGAATTATCAGCAATGGTACGAAATGTTTATTGTCGGAATAATATATATTATAATAATTACGATACTAATGCGATATGGGGCATACAATGAATATAATGTTGGTACTATTATCTAATAGATATATGTACGTACTGCGGAAGGTGTTATAACAATACGCTGTTAGTGTGGAGCAAATTCTAGCGGGATATTTGTGGTGTACCGAATTCTGTGGGCGGTTTATTCTAGAAGGTGAACTGCTCAACCAATGTTGCTGCAAATGAACACCGATCATTAGCACACCGTAAGTAAACGGTTGTTTTATTTATATACATTAATTATAATATGTCAACACCTGGAATTAATTGAAATTTCATGACATTTTATATAAACGCGTGTAATTCTGGATAACAATAAAAATATTGTTAACGTTCATAATTTAACAACATATAAATGCAGATTTATATCAGGACATTTATATAATTACATAGTATTTAGATCAATTATGTATTATTTAATATTGCATAATTCTAATCGAAGTATATCCTTATTAGAAATGAGGTCAAATCATTATCGTTCGACATATTTCATCAATCTTCAGATTACTCAGTGGAGAAATGATGTTTGCACCTTCGTCTCTCGAAGCATACTCTTTATATGCACAAAGCAAGAGCAAACATCACAGACAAATTGTTTGCGCAAAACCTGAAAGTCTAAGGTCAACTTCACGAATTAGAAAAAATGTTCAAAGAGACTCATGAAAGTTAATGGGATACACATTGGTAGAATGTGAAATGACTGGAAAGCACTCGGGGATTTTATATCATCTTTTTTCATTCTAGTTTTGTCGAGTTACATACAACCCGTACACGTACCCGTTAATCTCGACGACCGAGCTTTATGAATTTTGCTTAGGATTTTAAATTAACGCATTATAATTTAATGGTACCCCTTTGATTTGTCAGCAACCCTATTTACTCGCGTACCGCGAGATCAACGTAGGCAGCAATTATATTTTAATATTTTAAATTAAGTATTTTGAAAATATTATATTATTCCTAATATTATACATCCAGATTTCTTTTCTAATTACAAGTTTCACTATAGCGCTGTTAGGTTGCATAGACAATGTGCGATGAGAAATTTGAGGGAAAAAACCTGTAATGCAGTTTAATTTTCATATCGATAAAATATGTAAGTTACGAATCGGATATTATTAATATTGATAGACTGCTAAATGAATACAATACGAGATAAATGAAACAAAAAATTTGAAATACAACATTGCATTGTATTTGAAAATAATATAAATCTGGCACTTTTTATTCGTTGCTCGGGAATTAAATATTATAACATAAATTACAAGGCAGAGTACTACAGATGTAACACATTCGAATGTTACCTTTGATTAAGTTCATTGAGGTGTAATTATTCAAATACCTTTGGGACATGAATTCAAAGCGAATGCAATTCGAAAAACTCGGAAATAAAGATTAAAGAAATGCTCTGAATAAATCCTGTCAAAATGCGATAAGCATAAACAACTTTGACATCGATGTATCACGAAGTAAACATCAACGAAGGAATCAAGAAAAGATATTATAAAAGTAGCTGAAAATTTCTTTCTTGGCAGGTGCATCAACGGCGAATAGATTCCTTTCGCTTTGAATTTTCTTTCAGTTATAGAAATTCCTTTCCAGTAGAACTGTTTGGATATGATGGAAGGGAAAAGTTCCGAGAAAAAAAATAAAATTTGTCTTGTTTGAAAACATGTGGAGGAAAAAGAGCGTTGAATTTGAAGCTTGATAAAGAAGTGCAGGATTTCTTGCTAATGGATCATCGTGTATTAGATGAGCGCGGGTAAAGTCTGAGGGGCAAAACACTATTTTTCAATGGGGAACGAAAAAAGCAGAGGAATCTAGCTGTTATTCAACGGAAATAGGTCGATTCGTGCTTAGAATCTAAATGCACCGCCGCGAACAGGCAACATTTTTTACGATAAAATGCTTCAAAGCCGAGAGATACTTCCGTGCTCTTTTTATCTAGGATTCCCGGATACGCGCGCAACCTCTATCTCAATAGACTCAATTCTTTAAAAATGACCTTAAGCGCCATCGACGAGAAATTCAATTGTAAAATCGTTTATTTACTTCACTGGGTGAAGTGTGCTTAAGAAAATGTTTCTTCATTTTTTGATTACCTCGCAATAAATATTTACTTGTATTTACTTGTATTAACAGAGATTTTTTGTCTGTATTTCCTCGTAAATTAAATGACGCTAACAATTTTGGACATAATGTTTTTTTTCTGGGAACATAACGTATGGTGTTCTTGTTTCTCTTAAATGCGAAATAGTCCTAATTTTTCAGGGAAATTTGAAATTACAGACTTAATAGATTCTTCTGGAAACTGATATACATACGATATAATTTTCGTTTCTGTTAAATCTGAAATAGTAATAGTTTTGTTTAAATTTGTAATTTCAGACTTAACGATTCTTTCTGAAATCATAATATATGACATAGTTTTTTTAAAATTGAAATAGTAATTGATTTCAGTTAAATCAGGACCAGTAATTTTCCTTGTAAGCAAAGTGTACAAAATTGTACAGCAACAATGGAAAATTGTTTTCAGAGTATTCGAAGATATTTCAAAGGAGTTAAAAACATGCTGTTTTATCCGCAGTATAATAAACATCATTGTTCGGCGAAACAAAGGGTGCTGATGAAGTAGACGGAAAAATTATTAAATAGCAAAAATAATCAACAAACCTACAAATGTGAATTAAATTGCATACAATAGTGAGATAGTAGGATGATAAATCTGTTGAGGGAATCATTTTTATTTCATTATATTTGCGTGATGATTGAACAAAGTGTATTGTTTGGTGGTACTTTCTAATGGAGGCTAAAGTTTTATTCACAAACGTTGTACCTTACAACCAGAGTTTTTTTTCGAATATTAAGCACAATAAAAAATACCTATTGGAAACTATTTGTTCGAAGTAAATTTCGTAAATTCATATCTATAAAAGGGGACGCCTCATCGATTTCGATGACCTTGAAGTACGTTGTCAGTATTCTGAACAATTTTTTCCTATACATGTGACCGTCGCTCGGTTTTAGTTTCAGAGATATTCGCAAAAAACTTAGGTTACGAGTATATTTCATTCTGGCGTACGTGGTTGCCATTGCATTTTTGTACCGCCCTATATTGTACCGACCCAACGTAACTCTTTGATGATAATCATTTTTAATATTAATGTGGGAATAAAGAAGGGCGGTCTCGTTCGATATCCGCAATCGGTCGGCAACGCTAGAGTGAAGTGAGCAATTGGCGGTTATAGTACATATTTTCCTCTGTATTTCCGAAATTAAACCCGTGTGACGGTCATATGTATAGGAAAAAGTTATTCAGAATATTGATGTTGACAACATATTTCAAGATCAGCGAAATCTGTGAGGAGTCCCCTTTTCCAGATATTTATCGTAAATTTTAATATCAATGAATTTCAATATGTGGTTTCACTTCAAAATGTTCAGAATTGACTCTCGTGGTATATATACCATTCAACGGAACAATAATACATCTAATTACAGGATATTTGCGGAATAATTCCAATGGTATAAATCACATATTTAATATACGGTGGTTTGCCAGTTTAATAAAACGAAACCGGAACTGCAAACAGCCGTGTACATATCACGTGACAATAACTTGGTGAAACTAGTGGTTATTCCGTGAATACTAATTTTCCGAGGATTCCAATTAAACCGACCTGTACGGAAACTATTTAACTCTATACAATCATTGTTAACGCTATTAATCAGTTTGTTTATTACTTTGTCGTTTGTATACGGATGCAAATGGTTTCAATTCATATTCGATGATTCGATTTGGTTCATATGGAACAAAATAGTTTTATACAACTGACATGTGACGTTAACCTAGAAACAAATGCTACCAAAAAACCATTAGATTGTAACTTCATAAACGTTTGGAAAATACACACAATTCTAAAATTATAATTTGACCATCATCCACAATGTTCTCTTAAAATGAAATTTCTGTGGTTACCATAATATTTCTACGAAGTTTTCACTTGCCCAGATGGAACTTTCCACTTCCGCGTAATTATTCGTAATTAACTGCGCGTATTTTACAAATATTACGTATTCCGCTGTAACACAATTCCAACGTACATTACAATTATTCACGGCGCTTTTTAACGCAACAATTAATTATCGTGCATCATCCGTTACAGTTATCCTGTATTCAAACTTCCCGAGCATGGCGAATATTGTATCAAACTGAAATTCAATCGGCACGGAATAAGACGAAGCGTGCTTTAGCGGAATATCTTCGAACTATGAAAATACTCTGATTATTCAGCAGCTGATATTCTTCCGAGTGAAATCGATGCGTTACGCATTTCCCTTGCGACAAGTCTTCATAGACAATTTTTCATCGAGGCTTCTTCGTCCATTAATCTTGATCCTTTTCTGGCGAGATGAATCAATTAACACCGATAATGCCTATCTTACGATAACCCCACGGTACGAGCAACCCGATCGTTATCTTTTTGTAAGACTTTTTATATCCGGTTTCTGGTTTTTGCACCCGAAGAGAGGCACTTGCGTCACGGAATACGGCAACATAAAAGGCAACTCTACAGGGAACAGAATCTACTCTCTCTCTCTCTCTCTCTCTTTCCTCTCTCTTCGTGAACATTTTACTCTTCTACCTTCCTTAAAATACCGAGTGCCTCATTTAACTCATCATCCGCCACGAAAATTTCGTCCTTCACTCGCTTCCATGTTTTCTCGTTGCATTATTTCCGAAACATTTCCCTCTCTTTTTTTTAATGTTTGTTTCAGCGGCTGTGACATTGTTACCGTAATTCCACGGGCTTTTCCTCTTAAATTCAAATTGCATGCAACGTTTAGTATTATGAGGACATGATTTATTGCTGTCCGGGATCAAAATCTCTCCGCCGCTGGAATGAGATTTTGGATCCTATGTCCTTCACTGCGCATTCTGCCTACCACGAAAACCTATTATTTTAAAACAATACACGAAAAAGCAATAAACAAATTCAGGTGGATTTATTTAGGAAGTATTAAAACTAAATTTGTCCACACATAGTTTGGAGAGTTATGTACCAATAATAGCTGCTGGAAGGAACAAATTACTTGTTCAATTATTTGGTATAATATGTTTATGAATAATCTAATTATTATTCATAGTATCATCCGCGAGTTATTAAGTATGATAACAGCGTGAATGTGCATATACCTGAATCGGTGCATTATGCAAAGAAACCGTAATAATCTGCGATAATCGCATCCCAAAGTAACCTCTGATACGCTATTCGGCCAAGTTTTTAAATACAGTTTCTTAAATCTTTTTAGTACACCTCGAAAGATGTCATAAAACAATTTTTATCTCGCGAAATAACCATGCTACTTACACGCCGGCAATTAACTTTACTGCTTACTGCACCCTCAAGATGAACAGTAATTTGTACATTTTTCTTAAGGTTTTAATATTGCACCAGCTATGTTCGGAGGTACGTAAAATATTCAAAAGCAGTGGAATTAGGAGAATTAGTAGAAGAGAGGCTGGAAGTGCGACACCAAATAAAAAAGCTTCCCCAACAAAAACTTTGCGACATTAACGATTTTTTTTCCATACTTTCGTGTCGTCCTTTAAATTCGCATTAGGTAACGTCGGACAATTTCGAGTTCATTTCGAGGGTGCATTCAAAATTCATACGTGTTCCCATTGTTCTTTTACGGGATTCTTTTCCTTGTACGCATAAAACAAAGTGGAGAATTCAGTAATGTAAAGCACGGTGGATTCTTGTTTGGAGAAGATTAGTAAGTTATCAGGGGGAATTTCCATCGATAGATTCAATGTGAATTATACTTGTAGAGTTATCATAATAATGTATTCTGAATATAAATTCTTGTTGAGTATCTTGAGACTTAAGTTAAACGCTGATAATTCGAAGACGCTCTAATAAGCTTTCCAGCTCCGCCGAGATTTTTTATATCAGTATACGAAGAAATCTTCAGAGAAATACCATCAAACTTTTATCCCATTTTCCGAAGAGATTTATAGCTTCTATTATATCCTTCCGTCGTATCGAACGAACGTGTCATTAACCTCATCTCAGCCGTTATCCTTTCCCAAATTTTTATACTCTATGCACAGATTTAAACATCAAAATCGTTCGTTCGAAATAATTCATTATCAGTAAATAAAGGATTAGATGATTGTTTAACGTTCTCGTCAAAATATATAAATTTAATGAAAGTAGAGTTATTAATCATCGAGTGAAATAGTACGAATAATATTATAATAATATCAATATTCAAAGCATTCTTAATAGCATTCACGTTTTCGCCGATAACACTGTCCAACACAAAAAAAAAGGTGTAACAACGAATATACAATTCTTATAGATTTCGACGTGCTGAAAACGAATCCGCAAACCATTTGTGGCCAGTAACTACCATTTTCGAAAAAATCAATTTTGAAAAAAAAGGTACTTTTTTGTCTTTTGAACAAGATTTGTGACGTAAGTATATAAGTTAGACAGTTTTTAGTTATTGCAAAAAATTCTGTGGATCATTACGAAGAAAATGATATGAATTACTTTTGCAATATGAATTTTCAAATATGTTTAAACATTAGTTAAAGTTGGCGAGACACGCTCCGCGCGCTCATTTTTCGAGATTCGTTTCAAATTTCCGGAAACATTTTCCTCGACATTTTGGCTTATATTTACGACACCGAAGTCAGCTTTGCATATTTTTGGAGTGCTTTTTAAAGAGGAAGGTCTGCTCTATCGCGTAGAGTAAATGGAATCCCCGTCAGAGGTCTATTTTTTCCGAAAATTTGAAACGAATCTCGAAAAATGAGCGCGCGGAGCGTGTCTCTCCAACTTTAACTAATATTTAAACATATTTGCAAATTCATATTGCAAAAGTAATTCATATCATTTTCTTCGTAATGATCCACAGAATTTTTTGCAATAAATAAAAACTGTCTAACTTATATACTTACGTCACAAATCATGTTCAAAGGACAAAAAAGTACCTTTTTTTTCAAAATTGATTTTTTCGAAAATGGTAGTTACTGGCCACAAATGGTTTGCGGATTCGTTTTCAGCACGTCGAAATCTATAAGAATTGTATATTCGTTGTTATACCTTTTTAAAAAAGTCAAAATTTGTTGGACAGTGTAATTGGCAAAAACAAGTGCATCATTGAAACCCAATTTTCACGAAAACGTGATTTGATTCTATTAAACCAGAATGAAATGTCGGATTTTCCCTAATGTTTTTAACATTCTTTTATACTTTGATGAGGCATTATCCCAAAGTTTAACATGTCAGTTAACGATGTAACGTGATGATAAAGAGCAAGTTCAACTTTGTTCACGCGTATTACTGATAAGGTAGACAGGTATTTAACTGAACCACCGTCCGATATACGGAACACCGTAGGGATTATATAACGATAAATCAAAAGGAGAGGGATAGAAAATTTCACTTCCAGCGAATATTTTATTATTCATGTATGCATAACATATGTATTACATTCCTTTTGAGAAAGTTAACGCGTCTGCCGCCTGCTGTCGATTATATTCTAGTTATGAATAGATTAGATCACTCGCGAAATTGCAAGTCAAAGTAGATTATAATATTGCAAATAATAATTATATCTCATGTAAAACGCAAACTTCATCGGCCGAATGTACTTAGAAGTAATTCAATGAAACTATTTAACATTCAGGACTTTAATGAATTAATAAAGCTACTTAAATTATTGTAATTCTAGAAGCATTTAAATAGAAGAAGTTTTTAAATCGAATAAGAATTTTAAGCGGTTTGTAACGTTCAGTCTTACTCGAATATCGAAGACCTTCGTTGATACATCTTTCCATGGTAATTTGAGTTTTAGTTTAATCGTTTAATTGTTTAAATGTTTAATTTGATCATTTGAATATATTACGTATTATAAGTGTTTCAATCTTTTAATCTTTTATTTTCCGATATCGCAAATTATTATTTGCGATATCGGAACTTTTTATCTGAGTTTGTATTTTAATTTTATACACTCGTATTTCAGAATTCTTTAAAACGACCGAGAAAAGTCAGAAATTATCGCCCAAAGGTATCATTTTTAATAAATGTACAGTGTAGCTTTTTGTCTTAAGATCGTAATTAACCATTCTTCGCATAAAATCCTATAACATTATTTTCGATCATTTTATGGTGATTTGCTAGTATTACATATACGTTAGACAATATTATAATGGAATGTAATCTGACAATGAAACTTCTATTCGAAATTATAAAAAATTATGAGATTATCAAATTACTTCAAAGTTAGGTAATTAAACGGGAAAATAGCGTGCGAATAACAACGCCACAAGAGCAGAGTTTATTTTATGAGGTGAAATAGTAGGATGAGGAAAACCGCACAAATGCATCGTTGGAATTTTATCGTTCCATGGATCACGTTGATGAGAAACCATGGTGAAAATATGCTGGGAGAAGTTCAATCTTACCGCCAGCGACAAATAATTGTTGCTAGAGTCAGCCACCATAATTAACAGGGGGTTTAACTACTTATGAGTAGAAATGAGTTTCGCGGGCATGTTAAATAAATCCCACTTTGCCTACTTAACCGTAGAGTATCCAAAAGTTTCCAGACCAAAGCTTACTACAAATAAGCCGGTTAAAACTCCAATTTAAGTTTATACAATTTCAGACTACCCGCTGTATGCAAAATACGGGTTTCGAATGTTTTTATTAATTCTAATTAATTTTCACCAAAAGCCACTTTACATAATAGCAACGAGCTTTTTGCAAAGTTCAAACCTTTTGTCTTTGCCGCTATACAATGAAAATGTTAATGGAGATTAATGTCTGCTTTATTCATCTTACATGTAGTAATGGCAATTAATATGAAATTATTAAACTCAGAATTACTAAACTAACGTAGAACATTAATCGGGAAATAATCCATTTGACATGAATAATTTCGAGTGTCACTGCTAGGTTTTAGTTACCTGCACGTGTAATCGATTTCCGTGTTATTACTGGTCAATGATCCTGTAACTTCGTTAAGTGTCTGAATACTTTAATGCTAACGTGGAATCAAATGAAATGCTCGATATTGCGAATAATCAATATAATCTCTGGTAGATATATGCGCCAAAGTGAACTAAATTGTATCAAATGTATTCATTGCAAAGTCTATTCAATGCAAATTAGCGACATTGTATATGTTACGCTATGTGTATTATCGTATGCGAACCTGGTTTACAGAAGCAATTTAATAAATTACCATAACATACTTTCTATTTCCAAATAAGATTTCCTATTACATTTATAGGGTTGTCCGGAAAGTTCATGCCGATTTTCAGTAGTTTTTCGGCGAAAAGCCTTAAAAAAGCCTAACGTTTTGGGAAGATGGAATCTACAAGTTGCGCGAAAAACGGAGAATGATTGTGGAAGAAAACGGTGCAAACATAATTGTATAAATATATATCGACATATAAAAGATATGTGCAAAAAATAAAGAAATTATGATTATTTTTTATTAGAAAAAAGTAACAAAAACTAACATATGACCGAAATTGGTCTCACATTAAAAAATGTATATTCTTATATAGAATAACTTGTACACAGAAATATCCTGAATGGCCAGAGTGGCTATTCTGTAACGTGTTTTCATTCTGGAATGTGCTTTCCCTTATTTTCGTTGCATAATTACGGAACCTGATATATTGGAATTAATTTCGGAGAGTGTAAAGCTGATATCAGTTTTCCTCGTAAAGTGAGAATTCAATGCGCCGGTTAATCAACACTGGTGAATAGCTTTACTAGCGTTTCCATGATGGAAACTAATAACGCGATAGTTTAGCAAAAAGAGACTTTATGTCATGTTTCTCACGTTTACATTTTTTAAATATGATCATCTTATTTATCTTTACTTGTGAGGTAAATCGCGGTCAATTTAATTATAATCAATGTACATACGCAATATGTTATACCTGTATGCGACGGGGTAATTAAGAATATGAAATGCTGCGTAAATTAGGGAATCGATTTGGCTATTGAAATGACATTGGATCGCGCTAATTCCCGAGTTTCATGCGTCTCTGCTGCAATTAACCAGGTGAAAACGAGATTATAGAGAATTTTGCTGTCGGCTCTTCGAGCTTGACTGCTATTTGCGAGGAGGTGGTTACGTCGGAACAATTTCCGTTTATATCACTCTATGCTTGCAATTCATCAAAACTACTTGCGTGAATTTATAACCGCACTGATGGAAAACTGATTACGATTGCTCGTGAAAGTTCAACTACCCTTGCTTTTAGTGAAACTATTAAATATATTTCCAGTGACATACGACTCATTTTCTGATAAGGTGGATATTCTGTTTCATATCTGATGGGAGATCTCTATATAATCCCTACTTACTTTCTTATGGAATTTCAAGAAGTAAAGGATAAAACTTTAGAAAAGATTGTATGAGAAAATACTCGTGTGATAAAGTATTTGAATTACTGGTTTCTTCATAATAAGACCTTGTCTTATTTTTGAAATAATAGAGAATAATGAAACTTTAAAACAAAAGTTTTAAAAGATGCCTTATTTCAAAATCCAATTCATAATATAATGGTCTTACTTTGGATGGACTTATTATTGGACAAAAATCGGTAACTGTGCACGTGAAATAACAAAATTATGTCGAACTTTCAATTCACAGCATTAGACGCCAAGTCACTTTCATGAATAGAGAAAGATAATATTTTTATATTACCTGATATGTTCGAAATAAAAGTATATTAAAGCGCCTATCCTTCGTAATGTAATTAGCTTATCAATAACTGAATTCGTACAATTCTTGCACATTTAAGGTGCGAAATATCATTTCCTAAATGACTCTGCAGAACTTCCTTCTAATCATACCGCACACTGTCCTTTAATGCTAGAATTCCTGGCAATCCTAATTGTGTTCTCTATGTCATGAAACGATGACAGCTAATTAATCAGAAATTCTATACCCGAACTGTGATACAGTCTCCGTACCAAAGTGTTAAGTGCACAAGAAACAAATTTGTGGAGAGCAGTAAACTTTGATACAAGAGACATTCTATTAAGTACAGATCCACAGTGTTTAAACTTTGCTATAGTGTTTACCATTTGATTAGTTTCACATTCCAGAAATAATTTCGGGATATTTATATTTCTACTTTGTTACCAAAATTTGATCGTTATATGATCTTTTATGTTAGGGCACTTTTATTACATTCTTCAATTACTTTTACAACCCCGATTGATTTCTATATACAGTAGATGAAAAAAGTATTCGTATAGTACGATTTTCAAACTTTGAAGTTTTATGTCATTTTATGTTATCTTATGTTTCAGTATTATCACGTACATGCAATACAATTCTTATTTTGGAACAATAACTTTATATTGCATTTTATTTTTATTACAAGAGTTTAAGAAAATAAATTTGTAGAAAAGGTTGGTTTGCAAAAAGGTGAATATGATCTGTAAAAGAGTTAATTTGGAATGCAAAAGCTGCGTAACGTAAAGTCCAAAGACTTCACTGGTGGTTTCACGACTTTCAGACGTTAATGAACGACACTCTTTCTCGATGTATCAATCGTCGAATACGTATCCCGGTAAAGTTACCAGCCACCCTTAAGCTATTTTCACGCTGAGCTTAAAGCAATTTCCATTGGCCCGCCACACGTTTCCTTCGCTCGTCCAATTTCCGACTGGTCTCGAAATGGAAATCTCATTCTGTAACCTTTGATATCCGGCCTCCGGGGCATATTACACGTTACGTGAACATCTGTCCAGCACAGATGAAATTTTCTGTGCTTGTTTTTGCAGCTACTGAAACACCTTCACCAAGTAATCCTTTCTATTCGCCATGTTAATTTTACCTGAAACGAAACCCGTTGGTGTCTTTCATGCGTACAAATTATTTGTTACAAGATCGTGAACATTTCTGATCCTCCTCATAAAGAGGGGTAATAAAATCCAACTTTAAACATATTATTTATGTACATTGTACATGCTACATTATAGTATATATAATACAAGTTATATATTATAAAATAAATGATAGGCTTTAAATAAACAGACTATATAATCACCCAAACCACTTCTAACCTTATTCGTTAAAGGGGTTATAGAATTTAAGTATAAACCATTTATTTACAGAGTATAATATATGTATTATATAATATATATAATATAATTTTATAGATTATTTCGGGCCTTATACATTAAGAAAATTATAGGACCCACGTGTAAAGAATCTATTCACTATACAAATTGAGCTGAATTTATAAAAGACTTTTTATTGTGATTATCGAAAAGCCTCATTTATTATTTCGCATATTTTATTTATCATTTTTTATATGTTTTATTACTTTATGATATATAAGTTGAAATGTAAATAAAGACTTGAGAATCTTTTCTGCCAATTCAGAGTCTTTTACTTTCGAAATTTCGAAGTAGTTTCATTTTGATTTGCGGTTGTATATCGGCCGGTTTCATGATCATTTCGTTAAAAAGTTAAATCGTTAAATGGTCGGCGCATCCAGCGAATGTTGCAGTATTCATCGTCTCTAAACGTTCATTTACTTCCATTGAACGGACTTGCCAACGCCATAAAAGTAAATACACTGATAGAATCCGAACTTTTTCATGTCGCACTAACGAATGAAATTCCAGTGGCGAATCTTAAATTCGGGTCAATTGTTGAACTAGTCCAGATGGTATTCGAACGAAAAGCCGATCCTATTAATATTCATAGGTATATAGCGTAGGGCTTTTTGCACTGGTGATTCAGTCCGTTTTTAAACTAGCGAATACCGTAGGGACATTCTTAAATGTCCTTTCATTCATGGTCCTTTTATCGAAATCACTCGTCCTTCTCTTTGATTCGGTGTAAGGGTACTCGTGGTTCCTTTTATGTGTGAACATTTCAATGAAATTTACAGATGCTCTCTAATGCAATTCCAAACCAGCATACTCAGTGAATTTAGAGTATCCGCAGTAAAAAATCAACATACAAAACAGTATGAAAAAGGTCCGACAAGAAAGACCAACGTCATCTGATTTTCCTGCTTTTTGCGGACAAAGATGAAACTGTTTGACAAGCATAATCTAATGAAAATTTGTTAGCATTGTCAGACTAGTTTATGTAAATCCTGGAAGCTCTTCTATTTCAGGTTTTTCACCTTTTCAATGTAAGGTGCATCAAAAAGAAGATAAAGGATGAATAGGAAAACGCGATGTCTGCGAGGAGTACCGAGGCGCGATAAAATGTTTTTCAGTAAATAACAAACTATATATACTTAACAAACTAACAATATTGCGAATATATAAATGGTTGCAAATATCTATTGGAAATCGTTTCACACAAAACGTTGCAAGTACATCTGCCAGAAGTTTGTTCTGTTTTTGGTGGAAATACGCGCACAGGTTTCCCGCATATTTTTCTATATGAACAAATATTTGAAACTATTAAACATCTGGTAATTATTTCAAAAGACGGTAGAGCGTGTTCGTTTTAATTACAAAAAATAAGTAAGATTAATCACTGCGCGAATGAAATCAAAATAAGGAAAACCTGATTTCTTACTAATAGAGTTCTTAAGTATCTTTGCATACGTTGATGAATAAATAAACAAAAAGAATTCAACTTTGAAGTATATTCTCATATTCTGTTTTATCAAGAGTTAATATTTTTCTAAGAAAATATGAAAATTCTAAAAAGGTCTAAAATTTTTGTTGTTTAACGCATTTATAATGCACAATTTTCGTCCTACAAAACATACTAGTAAAATAATATTAAAAATGTTAAAATGCTGTCAAACATACAATTATCATCAACTAAATTCAGTGTAAAGAGATTATGGAATAATTCCTCCCGGCACCCAAGATTTTCACATTTTAAACCCCGGAGTATTAGCAACTTATTTGCATAATGCTGGTTTCTGAGAAACGAAGGGTTTAGGTACTTTACATTTCTAGGGTGCTGATAGAAGGAATTCACGATTACTTATGAATTAATTAAGCTTTCACCAGAAATAATAAGCAACAGTATATTTTTCAGTTTACGGGTCAGATATTACGCCCACGATTGTATCGTAAATTCCTTTTCAAGGAGATCCTCTAGTAGAATATTAATTTCAAACAAAGATTCCAACGAAACCTACGCACATATTAAAATTCATGTAAAGCTTGTGATAGATTTTTGGTTGCTGCATGAAAAGGGGTGGAGATGATTTACGTCCATAAATAACTATATACAGTTTATTTACAAAAATTAAAGACACAAATATGGAAAATTCAGCGCAACTAACAAACTGCAAGAACTAACACGAACCAAGACTGTAATCCACACTTAACACTGTCGTAATTAACATCGTCCGTCGGGTGTCACTTACATTATAAAAACTAGCCTAAGTTTCTGATTCACACCTACACTCCACACTTTTTTGGAATCCATGCACACTATTGTCCACTCAGACGCCATACCTGGTACATTCGATACTTATATCACTTACAGCTGAATTATGTCTCTACGCTTACTGCTAAAAACGCGAATACTATATTTATAACTTATCCCGTCTGTTTTTGATGAAATAATTATATTTCTATATCCCGTGTAATCATAAGGTGTCAGAATTCCAAGTAATATTGACATAGAAAGAAGATGTTTATTATATTTGATATTCTTGACACAGGGTTTTAAAAAATGTTTGAAAAGTGTTGAGTAGTTGTAGTTGCACGATAAAGGGTGAGAAAGGGGTTGCGAAGTTCTTGTCGATGCTTACATGATTCGAAATAGCTAAAGAAGATCGTTAACGCAGATAAGTTATAATTTTTTCCTTGATGACTCGGAAATGTTATCAGAGCGTTGGCGAGGGGGAGAGGGGCGGGCGGCCGATGGGGGGGGGTTCATTTTCAGCCCAAACACTCCCTCTCGAATCGAACGTCTGGTCTGTGGATTATTTAAGGTACGCGTTCAACGGTGAACGCGTTAAATTATACTTCCTGGCTAATTTCAAAAGCAGAATCCAGCCAGGCGTTATGCCGTCGGCAAACAAAATTGTAAAATATTATCCGTGCAAGTCGTAAATTTACTCGCGAAACTGGTTCTTCCAGTTGATGCGCGCTAAAACGTTACATCGCAGTTACACAAAGGATCCATTATGTGCTCGATTCAATTTACTCGAGGGTCCTTATTATGTCGTTTTCAGTGCCCTCGTTAATCATCCCTTTTTATCTTTGTTTCTCCGGACGCCGTGAAACCGCGAGAGCACACCCGGACAATTTTTTTTTTATTTCTTTCAGTTCTATGTACAAATTAGAAATGTACTTTACTGGCTTTCCTTCGTGTCCTAAATATCTACCCACTCCCTATGCGTTGGTGTAATACTAATTAACACCTTTTCATGAGATTCATTTATATGTCGTATGAAATATTTCTATGACTTTTAAACAAAACTCGTTTATGCTTAGAAACATTGTTAACCTTAGAAAAACAACAGTGGAAGAACATTACATTGCGTTGGCTAAAAAGTTCATGCCGGTTTTAATACGTAAATAGGAAGCGAATTTATTCAATTTTGTATTGTATATTTTCCCAATTTTTTTATTCAATCATCCATTGTACACTTTTAATTGGAATATCTTTTTATCTCTTGCACATATTTATAATTCTGCGTTCATAAATATCCCTCCATTTCTCCGCAAAAGATTAATGCAAACCATACGAACTTTTTGGCCAATGCAATATGTGTATAACAATAAAATATTATTGATATTCAAATTATTAGGGTCATTGAGGAAAATTCTTGATTACCTCTGACATATATTTGATTCACAAATATATTCATTCGAAGAATATTTTATTATAATATTTAAGTTTTAATATCAATAATTGAAATGTGATTAATGAGAGAACTTAGACTGCGATATTTCATATTTCTATGTAAATATAACCAGAGTGTTGAGTACGTTTCTTCGTTCTTAGATGTGAGCGAATTGTACTCTGTGGTGTGCGTCCCTTTGCGTGTTTCGGCTCCCGAATAAAACGCAATTGCACACCTTCACCTCACGATGATGGTCGTTACGGTGATTATTTTTTGATTTGTATGATTGGGTTTAGACGATTGATATGAGTGTGGAAGGTAGGTCGACTAATGAATTTGACTCTTGGTTCTGGAACTGCAGTGTTTAGATTTTTAATAGTTCTGAGTCGAGCTTTGATTTTAGATTAAGTACAAAGTGTGTTTTTACAAATGAAGACACCTCGGATGGCAAATTTGGGGCGGGCATATTACTGGCTCCTGGAATGCCATTGGTTGTAGTTGTCACGCCGGGAAGGAGAGTTTTTAGACATTAGGTGGTTATAGGGGAGGTTTCCCAAAACTTGTAGTTGCAGCGAATTCCTGGAACGGAGCGACCGCGAGGCCACGTGGTAGCCAGGTGACGGCGACCGCTCCAGAGTCGCCGCGATTGGATTTTATGCCATATATATATAATTGCACTCAGCCGTCCCTGAATCCATCCCTTTTAGTGTAGGATATTAAGAATGTCAGGCACGACTGAGTCCCCTGTAGTGTCTTTCTTTCGATTTCCTTGCTAGATGTGGCGGACGTTGGACTTCATTGTTTTGCGCAGCAACACAGATAGATGAGTGGTCTTTAAAACAATACGATACTTTGTAAGTAAGTATTATTGCTTATGAAAACCACTCAAATATTACATTATGTAGAAATATAAAGTATCACAATGTAAATTCGATTATTAATCGTATTTCAAGTATTAAAAGTAAAACTTAAGAATTAATTAGAGGCATTCAAGAAGTTTTCTTTAACAATCGTAATAATTTGAATATTAGCAATCTTTTATTGCTGTTTGCATATTTTATTCTTTCACTATGTTTCAATAGAAACCCAACAATATTTTTAAGCGTTAACGCATTTTGTTTAAAAGTTTAGAACAACACCATCGTGTAATAAACTATGTAAAAGATCTTACTTAGAAATGTAAATCAGAAGTATTATGGATAAACAGCACAGGGCAGAAATGCAGATCACGAACTATTAAGACTATTTATCTAAAAGAATCGATTTCTTTCCTGACAGAACAGTAAAGTACTGAGCGTACATGGTAATTAGGGTGAAAAGTAGACACATTTTTTTTCTTGAGGCCAATTTGTGGGCCAATTAGTCGGTGCTATAACCCACGACTATAAACTAGTTATTCCTAAGTGAGACGATGAATAATGATGAAAGATTAGTGAGGTTTTTGTTTTTCATTAAAAGTTAACTTACTCGCAAAGTTCAGTGCATTTGTCAAACGGAATAGCTTCCTCCATGTACTGATGCGTATGTATCATCGGACAAGATAATATATCTTTTTTGTAGTTCTTCGAGTATTATAGTTCATTGATTTATTAGCTATCTTCCACATAACTTTCTCTTGCAAGAGAACCGCGTAGGAAAAGTATAGCTCTACTTGGGAACAGTACGGGCGGCACTAAATACTTGGTTGAATACTTTTATCGCAGTTTGAATAGCATAAAAACTCTTTGCGGAACAATAACAACTTTGAAACACTGAGTTCATTGGAAAAAGAAATAACGTCGGTTTCAGACATTCTGATAAACTTTACACTACAACTACTGACAATATATTATTTGTGTTTTTACGTATGGGTCCTTAAAGATAAGGATGGTTGACAACATTATATTAATTGATTTAATTTTGCCTATCGTGCAATGAGAGCCACAAAAAGTCTCTGAAAATGGAACCTTGTAATAAATTTGAACATTTTTATTAAATTCTACAGAATTTTACTGTTATTTCGACGGTTTGGGTAGTTCTACTATTAAACAAATAAGAAACTAATTTATTGAGGTTTAATAATTAAGGGATATATTTATCCTGTAATAAAAATACAGTACAAAATACAGAATTAAATGGTTGTGAATTTATCATGATACGTATAAAACATTCGTAATATTCAAATTATTACTAGTATTAGAAACAAATTTAATGTGAGAGGCACCTATTTTATTGGCAAGCATATTCAGTCGAAAATATGTCTCATTTCAGAATAATAACTTTAATAGCTCAAACATGATTAATAAGAGAATTTAGCTGTAATATTTCATATTTCTACACCGAATACGAGAGCCCAAGTGATATCCATTCTTAAGACTTAGCTAAGGGTTGACAACACTCCGAAATCCCTAGGATAAACGTCATTTTATCCTCTTTGCCACCGAGAGTGCGACTATGTATTGTTGACGACTTTTCGGAGTTAAGTCCTAGAAAATCCAACATTGTCCCTCGAGTTACATGCCCAACTGATCTTACATCATGATAAGCATTCTTGTTAGGACTATCGTACTCATTCTAGATTTCCAGGAATTTAAATTTTTATTTAAATACTTTAAAATATTGCGATTAATATTTGGTCCCTTTACCTACTGGGTTGAGTCATAAATAACTTCCATTTCTTAAAATAAAATTTACTTGTCTATAAAAGGAACTAAAATGGATTTTAATTTAATATATTTGCAGTCACTATTAATAACTTCTTGCAATTTTTTAGGCAACTTGTCCATTCCCCTTGCGTAAAACTCTGTCGGTTTTGAATAAAAAAACTCTTGGACGAATGGAACTTGTTTATGACTAAACCCAATATTTATACAATAAGCTGGTAATATTGAATATCTATTGGATTGAATGAATATATGTTTGTTCCTAAGTTTCATCAAAAGTTGAATATCTTGTAGTAATTCTAATCGCTCAAAGTCGTATGAAAATAGCATAATTAATTAGATGAAAAGAATATTAGTTGCAGGAAATGGATGCAAAATCCTCA
Source organism: Nysson spinosus (assembly GCA_910591585.2). NCBI lineage: Eukaryota > Metazoa > Arthropoda > Insecta > Hymenoptera > Crabronidae > Nysson > Nysson spinosus. The sequence goes on along the minus strand of OU342833.1, from coordinate 13,838,398 downwards.
TTCTTTAAATATGGCGTACTTACTAAAATATACATGTGTGTGTGTATATGTATATGTGTGCCGAGCAAAATATAAAATTGGCACGGAAATACAGTAACGTAATTTTTTTAGTCCTGCAAATATGGCCACGTAATAATAAATAGTGAGATACGGAATAATATTTTGGGTCTAATACCAAGAATTTATCGTTTATACGAGACCATTTTATGAGCCTCGGAGTCACTTGCAGTTTATTCCAAACATGCTATCCACACTAGTGGTATCGTATGTCTTCTCCCACTAGTAAAAAGTTTGGCTGACCCGATGGGCTACGCCATTCATACCGGTTACGCGAAATCCAATTATATTTTGATAATAATTTATAAGAACTTCACATTCCGCGACTACAGTTACCTTAGCCGTTACACGATTTGACTCTTTAATAAAACATTTCGAAAAAATATACAGCTTTGTGTATTATACAGAATGTTTGAAATGTCTGGAAACGATCAAATATCTCCTAGGGAGAGCAGTTTAATTGAAAACATTAATTGGACAAGTTTTAGGATACTAATCGGGCTATCGGATGAGCTCATTGATTTTGGGAAACTGACAACAAAAACTGACAACAAATGGTCAAGTCAAACTCAACTCCTATCTCCAAATGTAGTATCTATGGCGAGATTCGTTTAGGGCCCCACGGGCCTCATTCTCAAAGATCCATTTAGGTCGGAACCCAGAATGAGCTCATCTGATAGCCCGATTAAAATCCTAAATCTTTTCTACTTAACGTTTTCAACTAAAATGTTTCCCCTAGGAGATATTTGACCGTTTCCAGATTTTTCAAACACCCTGTATAACATTTCCTTCAAGAATCAACCATAATTTAATACTTAATTAAAGTTCATTGTAACTTTTACTTGTTGATATAAATTAAAATAAGTACTTAGTAGTCAATTTTGTAAGTTTTGTAATGCAGTTTAATGAAGTTTAATGCAAATGGAACTCAAATAGCTTGAAACGTGCGAAAATCGCTTCATAATTTCCGATAGTTCCTTCTAGGTAAACTTATGGCCACTTTTGATGGGAGTTACAGTAATACCAGCAGCGTATAATTTGCAATTAAACTTTCGCCATTCCCGATTTTAACTAGAATATCAGATGAAGGGATTGTTTCGCTGATTCTTTGAGAATGGCTTGACGTAGCTTGCACGGGAGATTTTTGATTATTCCTTTGTTCATGCAATGAATAGGAATTCATTGGAAATTCCAACCCATCGAATGTAAACTTTTCTTTGCGCTCGACTTAAGTTTGATATAGAACCGACATTTATTTTCAGTTTGTCACATTGGAATCCATATATGATTCCTTTAGCTTTGTTGAAATGCAGTCATACAAAAACTTATGCGACTTCTTGATAGCAAGAAGAAGTTTTATTTTTATGCATGTCGGAGACAATTAGATGTAATTTAAATATATAGCATCGGCCACAAAGTTCATGCGGTTTTTAGTATGTGTAAGTAGAAAGCGATATTTATTCTATTTTGAATAGTTTCTCCATTTTCTTTACTAAATAATGTACGGTTCGTGTTCACTCATAATATTTTGCTATGTATTAATGTAATTATCTATTTTAGTTATTAGGTAATTAAAATATCTCGTGTGATACTATTATAATTAACTTCATCTCTAATTCATGACAAATTAACGACTATCCAGTTCAACCTGACATTGTTCTTTAGCGATGTTTAATAGCAGCTACAACTACAGGTAACACTCGTATAACGCGGTACTTATACGACGCGATTTCGATATAATGAGGTACTTACACAATATTACTTCGATATAACGTGTTCATGTAATCCGAGTCTCCCATGACGCGATTTTCATAACTCGACCTATCTCTGGAACCTAATTCCCGCGTTATACGAGGGTTGTCTATATATTTCTTAGGCTTAATATTAACGAGTAACGAATTGCAGTTTAGCGATAAATTATGCATCCAACATTTCCATTCAAATCATTAGTGATATAAAAGAAAATAAATATGATAACTTACAGAAGATTTCACGAATCGTAGGATTAACCCTCTCTCAGTGTAACTTTAAAGTGACATACATGTCTATCCATATCTATCATTTCATTTCATTTTTTCGTTGCAATAATAATTATAAAAGTACGCGCAGCGATTACCACAATATTCGGTGCGTTTAAGTAATAATTTCCTTATTATTTTCACATAATGTACCTTCGTTTGAATCGTTACTTACATTTTATGCAGATGCTATTTAATTCAGTTTGGAGCACAATTTATTATTTATTTGTAATAAGACAGTGGCAAGGATCAACGTCAAATACTCTAAAATTTTTTCATGTCATTTAAAAGTATTATTTCGTGGCATAACTTGAAAGGACTTTCAGCAATAGTTGCATTTCACTCTTCCATCTTTCTGTTCCTAACAACTCACACAGCAGCGTCATTGTTCTTTTAGCTACGGCAAACTTACTCTTGCGTACATTTTCATGAAATTTGAAAATTTTCCTCCGGGAACGGATATCGCATTTTCTCAAGAAACAAAGTGCAAGGTAATACTAAAAGAAGTCCTTTAGAAAAGAGGAACTCGCCCTGGGCTATGGTACTTCCATCGAAAATCATTCTAGTTGTGCTATTTCTTCCTTTTTATTGGAAACTTTCGTTTTTCACATTAATTATGTGTGCTAAGTATTGGTTGAATCTTCATTCCGTTTAAGAAATTGTTTCATGTTTGAAATATATTATATTTTATCTTTGAGGTTATATAATTCGTACATAAATTTGTATATATTTATAATGTTGCGAATAAAGTCATTTATTATTCAAACGAATTAGTTGTTACTGTTATAATCGCTACTGAGTGAAAATATAAATACCCACAGCATTATGTATTCATGACCGATTTATTAATGGTTTCAATTTAATATTTCATTAGCTATTTAACCCGATTTGCCAGTTATTGTAAATGTGTTTTATTAACGACATATTCGTTTATTAGAAATCGAGTAAATCATAGTTAATGGAAATGGTTATTTAATGTATTATAGAAAATTGTGTAAATGATTAAACTAATTTCGTTGTCATGAAACGTAAATATAGAAAAAGCGTTGAACTAATTATTATGTAAAGTAATCAATTGCATTAGTTTTAGTGGGTAAGCAACGACTTTATCCATAAAAAGTTATAGTTTTCCGATACTTTGCGATACTTCGCGATACTTCAAACATTCTGGAGGATGCTTTAAATTCCAAGAAAGTGGTTTTATAAAGCTCTTCGCGGAATACAGCGAAGCTGAACAGATTCTTTAAAGAGCATATAACAACTTTTCTCTCGGAGAAAAGATTCTGCAAACGATTATTACTTTAATATCCTCTGACTAAATTAGTATAAATTTACTGTACCGTAAGTACTGTAATAAATATTAGGTGTACCGGAGAGTAATCAATTCGGGAGTGGAGAATTTTTCGAATCGAAAGTTGGGAACTTAATTTTTTCAAAAAGGGAATTATGCCGTTGGTGGATCGTAGGTCAAGGATCATAGATAACGATGTTTATTATCTAATAGAATAATGTTTAATATGCAACAATAAATGGTGTCTCATAAAGTATGTGAAAAATAATTGATTACTCTTCGGTACCGCTAATAATATATACATATGTATATTAATTAGGTAATGGTTACGTAATATCTTATACTATGTAATAAATACGTATGCAGCGTATCCCATATAAAATAGCCCATCCAATTATACAACGGTATTTGTTTTTTTTATGAAAGCCGATAACGAACAAAGTTCTGTTCCGGGATTGTTTACAATTTCTCGGTCTCAAAACTGTGGTCTGACTTTGAATGATCACTTCACCCGTCAACGTAAATTCAGGAAGCAAATAAATATGGTATGCATGAAAGGAGTTAAAGAAAATTCCTGGAATCAATGGATTGATGTAGTACAACAAATATTGAAAAACGCATTGCATTTAAATGATCGTTTCGTAACAAGGATATTGGCTGTTTGGTGTCATTCATGCAATGCATAAAATATTAGGTACCGGAAAAAGTTCGTACGGATTTTTAAATCGAACGTCAAATACTCGGGACATCCTGGAAAGTAATTTTATTCCACGAAGTAGTCATCATTTGTGTCTGCAACTGTTTTGTAACGTTCTACGGGCTTATACATTCTTTTTTTGTAAAAATCTTATGTTTTACTTACAAAGAATTAATTAATTGCTGATTTGATTTTTGTACGGTTTTTTAAATTGCTATTTAAAGGTGGTAATCAGAAGAGGACAGATCAGCAGTATAAAGAGGATGAGGTAAAACTTCCCATTCGGCGTCCTTTATTTTTTTTCGGACGATAGATGTCATGTTTTATAATTCATTCCTTGAGAGTGAAGCACTTGACTTTTACAAAACAAGGAATATATAAGTTCGTAAAACGTTGGAAAAGAATTGTAGAAGTAAATGATGACTATTTCGTCGAATAAAATTACTTTCCAGAATGCTCAGAGTATTTAAAATTTGATTTAAAAATTGGCACGATTTCTCTCCAGTAACCAATATTTTCTGTATTATTGCAATTTAGGGAAATAATTAGGTGCCTTATTTCATACGGGACACCTTATATATGTATATCTTATATACTAATAATATATGTCATAATATAGGAATATTAATTATCTAAACATTACTCTAATGAAAAATTGTAAATTATTTCTATCTTAGTAAATTACTTAGTAAATTGTAATTGTTAATGGGTTAAAGAAGTTATTCGAGTAAGGCAAAATTTGTGAAAAGCTAGAATTCAGTAAATTCTTTATTAGATTAAGGTATATAGTCGTTCAGTAATTCGATGATCAATTCTAATTCGAGTAAATTCAGCTGCTTCACTCGATCGAATATTTTGAGCGCATTTGTTCCACGGGTTCGTGCATTCCAGGACTATTTAACACTGCCGAGCGGCAATCAAATTCACCCGCAAACATTGCAAAAGCGAAAACTCGATTTCCATCCGGAGTCTGGGTTCTCCTACAACCTTGCACAACGATGAGATACGTTATTGGGTAAATAAGACGCGGAATTGAAATCGAGGTGGTGAATTTACGATTCCAGTTACGTGTTTACAAGAGTTCTTTCGGTGGAAAGAAGGAAAATGCCGCCTTCGCAAATATCTAAACTACTCGAACTGATTTATATTGTTTATCGATATTTATAATCCTCTAAAGAATTTTAAATTGCGTTCTGTCTTGTTTGAATTTTATTATTTTTAAGTATTTTTATATTTCTGAAACATGCCATTTTATATTTTTTACATTTGTAATTATATTAATTATATCTCGAGTGCGAAGTGTTAAATTGCAAAATGCCTGATAGTCTAAATGCCAGTCGTGTTTAGAAATGGTCACATTAAGAAAACAGAAACAATTCACTTCACATTGAATGAAGTCATTTTCTTTCATACTTCATTTGATATCGTTTAAATATATATATATTTATTATTAATTTCAGTGCCCGTATTAAAGTTAATTATTTGCGTCTCATAAATATGAATATTGAAAGGTAATTAGAATTCTCGTTACTAGAACAAAGGATTGTATGATTGTGACGACATTCTGTTAGTCGAAGTTACATCTCTTTGAAGGAAAGTATGCAGCGGATATTCCTCAATTCTTTATTCTTGTGTCGAATTGGAATTTCCGTTACCTCTTTCATGCTAGGATTGCTCTCTTTCTGCTCTTATCATCGGTTTTTCATATCGAATTGCTACTATAAAAATCTTGGCGTTGAAGGAATTCACCTCGTTCGCCTTAGTGCTTTTTTCTCCTCGATTCTGTCGTCCTTTAGACGTCCATTCAACCTCATCCTTACGACATCGTTTACGATTATATACTACCTCAAGAATCTTTATCTGACTTTGATAGCGATCACACTCTTTGAACACCAGCCGTGAGATTTTGTAATGATATCGCTAATGTATCTTACAATTATAAATTATTACTATTTATTCGGGGTACCGGAAAGTAATCAATTCGGGGGTGGAGAATTTTTCGCTTCGATGTTTGAGAATTTGGTTTCTCCAAATAGAGAATTAGGGATTTGTAGGACAGTGGGTCAAGTATCAGAGATTTAAAATTAGATAACGATCGAAAAAATAAATGGAGTTTCATAATGTATGTGAAAAATAAGTGATTACTTTACGATGCTCTTAGTACATAGTAATAATTAATATACACATCCAATATATTATATTATTACTATTTAAATTCCCAAATATTCTCACTTAATTTATTTCTAAAGAATTTTACCCCCTAATCGTTAGCCAAACTTATTATTTCAGTTGTACTTCAAAATATGGAAATGATGTTTATTAGTTAATTATGTTTTCAATCAGGGAAATTATAATTAATTGTTAATTTGATTTAAGAATAAAAACTCATATTTCTAAACTAATTATACTTCAATATATAGATATTAAATCTATGAATGAAATATATCTATTAGTTAACGATATTCATTAGCTAAGTATATCTGTTAGTTTATTATACATCAATGAATATAAATTAAACGAAAAATAAATTTGACACTAATCTTCATTAATCTTGCGAAATGAAGACTTTTGAATAGCTTTTCATAAAAGTAAACAAGTTTACACCGCGAGTTATTTATTTCACTATGGTTTAAATGTTATAAGCTTTTTCGTAAACGACTTCGTTGAATACATATTATTATGTGATTCAATGTAGTTAGAAAGTTTGTATTTTTAGACTGCGTGAGTTTTTTCATACTCTTGTACAGGCGCACTAATTAACAATTTTAAAAAACTTCCACAATTTAGCACAAGCGTAATATACTTTTTAGTACGTCCTTTGAGGCGTTGAAAAATGTAATTTAAGTATAAAGTTTTATTCTCCGGCAAAAATGCAGTTGAAACCTGACGAGTTACTTGCGATATGATAGAATATAATCCGAGGATTATAGAAGGTTGTCTATGAAATTGAATGATAGAATCCATGGAACACGTTAATCCGTTTTGCACGAGATTTCAACTTGAAATTCCGAATACAATTACTCGGTTTCTGGGTAAGAGAATTTTAATTAAGCGACCTAACCGTACGGCAGGAACTAAACAGTATAATAGAATAGTTTCTTTAATTCTGAGAACTGTTTAAAATGTGTTGGATAAATAAATAGTTTAATCATTGTGCCCCGCTATATCGATGGGAATTGTGTTCGTTATTCATTTGTTTTTTTCTGCGCGTTTTATGTTAGTAAACGGCGTTTACGCGAATCGCAAGTGTTTTCCTTTGTGTTTTCCTTTTGTACTTTATAATGTTAATATATCCTTATTGTTAGTACTGCGCATTCTCGTTCAATCTCGTCCCTTCTTAATATTTCGGAGAAAATGGTAGATCGATTTGCTTTCGCAAGTAAGAAAATCAAATGGAACTCGAACCTCGAGGATTTGTTATAGTTACGACTTGTTATGTTTGCCTAACATTATTGGTTTATGTAAATTTCGATGTAACAACTTTCAATTAAATTATACGTTGCGTCGAAGTTACAATATAATCATTATTCAACATTGTTATAATCAAAATATATACAATTCCGTTCTATAATAGTGCATTTTCAGTGCAACTATTTATAAGAAAAATTATTATGGGAAAGATCAATTTAAATAAAGTTATGCAAATACTAACAACAGGATGACGATACTGTTTTATTACAGACACATATCTATGAGTATGACTCATATCTAGCTTCAATAAATTTTGTTTTACAATAATATTCTCATTACTTTTGGAACGAATCATGTTTATATAAATTATTAATTATGAAGAATGGTAGACATGTCATTTTGACCGCTTTGGTAGTTCTAGTGTTAATTAGCCGACACGTCAGATACTCTTATCGTTTAGATATAAAAAGTCTACTCTTAATACTAAAAACGCGGATACTGAACATATACTGCACGACCAGTCAATTAAAATGTAAAATAATCTTCATACGATTGTCAGCTATAACGCAGTACCAACCATTTGTTTAATAAAGAAAGAATTAATTATAGGATCACTGTAGCATTCATTATCACTTTAATGTAAAAAAGCTTTGCGTTGTGGAATGCACTTCGAGGTCGGCATGCAATTTTAATAAAATTCTAAATGCACCGAGGACATGTGCGAGGGAAAGAAATGAAATTCAAATGTCAACCTCGCACTAAAGTTTCGGGCGTATTTATACGTTCTGTCGGGTATATAAATACCCCGGAGAATCGGATCTTTAGGCGGAAGTTTCGTTCGGAACATGGAGGACGACAGTTTATCTGCGAACTCTTCGTTGGTCAGAAGTCGTCCTGCGACATTTTGATCCCAAAGGTTTTCGTATTACTCGATATGCTGCTCAAATTCGCGCAATAGAATCGGCAGTTTCTCGGTTGTTGAACTGTACAACTTAAAAATTATGCAACCTACCCTCTGCCTGTCTCCATGACATTTATATTTTAATAACAATGTCATGTAAATACTTGGAAGATTTATCAATATTGTAAAATTTTTTTAATTTATTCTTCACTCTCCAAAGCAATTAACCGACCGAATTCTATCAAATTTGGTTTGTCAAAATTAAATTAAATTGATGACGATCATTAAATCTGTTTTCAATTTTATTCAATACTATGATTGATGATACCAAGAACACCTTAATTAAACTGTTTCTTGGTATCAAAGTCAAGATGTTAGTTTTGTAAGGACTTAAATTCATAAATTATTAAATCATAGATTTTCAAGCGATAACCGGAGTCAAGTATCTCGAATTAATTTTGTGATATTAGATTAACACCATAACGGAATATCCACACATATAAAGTATATCGAAAACTCGGAACATCGTAACTTTTCTGGCTGCAAGCAGCACCGAAGTTTCTTTCTGAAGTTTTCTTCATCGGAGGGAACTTCGTGAACTAGTCTTCACTAAGTATTTTCGTCAATATCGAGCAGCACGATACTTAAATTGGAATGGTAAAAGTTCCATAATTTTCAATGGTGGTCGTGTCAATTTATGATGCTTTCTGACCGAAAACTCAATTCTTAATTTTCGCTATTATTCAGTAGTCAAATTATACATATTTTGTACATTTTATGAAGTGTACTAATTGTTTCAATTCTCTAAAATGCACCAATTAAAATTATTTCAATTTCAATTTTCTGAGTTTCGCTCTATATTCAGTAGCGGAAAAAGCTCGTGCGAATTTTTAAACCAAAATTCAGATACTCTGGTTATTCTGGAAAGCAATTTTATTTGACGAAGTGGTTACTATTTATTTCTACAATCTTTTCCCAACGTTCTACAATCTTATACATTCCTTTTTTTGTACAAATCTGGTATTTTTCTCGCAAAGAATGAACTATAATACTCGACAACGCACGGCCTACGGCTCGCCAACAAATAAAGGATGTCGGATGGGAAGTTTGACCTTATGCTCCTTCAAAATGATGCCAAAATCAAATCCACAATTAATTGATTCTTTGCGGGTAGAAGACTAGATTTTTATAAAAGAGGAATGTATGTCCTTTGTAGAATGTTGGAAAAAAGTTTTAGATATAAATGGTGACTACTTCGTCAAATAGAATTACTTTCCAGAATGTCCAGAGTATTTGAAACTTGATTTTAACATCCGCACGAACTTTTTCCGGTAGCTAATAATTCTCTGAATTTAAATTGAAATAACTTCATTTGATATACATATATTATATAATGCCCAAAATATATATAATTTGAGTACTGAATAATAAGGGCAATTAAGAACAGATTTAGCCTAAAACTGATATAAAATAGATTTAAATCGACAGAATTGTAATTGGAACGATTTCAATTTCAATTCTCTAATTTCAATTATTATTTTGATTAAAAGCTCATCACATTTAATATGTTTCTGGTCTCCATTGGTTGGTTTACTTCTCAAGCAGTATTTCGAAATATTTTGTATTCAAAAGTATCATACAGTGTACAAGTTTCTCTAACGGATTTCATGGATTATGCATATTGCGGTTCTGCTTTTGCATAGAAAGATTGGATTTCAAAAAGGCACATTTTCCGAATATTGAAAATTCAAGGATACTGCTCGGTATTAGATTGTTTTTTACACAAGATCTTCACAATACTATTCAATGTTGATTTATCAAATGGTGTGGGAAATAATTTCTCTCATGCTTGCAAACACAAAAATATTCTGCTTATAATAAGATACTTTGAGTATTCTATAATGATTATTGCTGATTTATGTATTTACGTATACTTATGATTAAATCCTGGAGCCTGAGGGAATAATTGGAACAAGATCATAATGGCGGAGTAAAATCATAGTATAATGAACATGTAGCGACAATGAAAGAGAATTAATTCCCCCTAAAATTTAATACACGTGAGATATTATAAGATCTTAAGAAAACAGAGAAATCTTCAGACATCTTAACCCTTTCGTTACGGCAGCCCGATCCGCTGAAGTGACGCCACTGAACGGGGCACCGCGCCGAAAAGTGTGCACATTGCACGTCGATAGTCTTCGGTGTTCGCCGGTGACGCCGGATATATCCGGCACCCGTACACAGGTCGTCGAATGGATGCCGGATATATACGGCACCCGTAACGATAGGGTTAACTAACAATTATAGGAGCCGTTATTTTTGAAAACATCACAAGTTCGGTTCTTCAGAAAACTGAATTCAATATAATTGTCTACAAGAGATTAATACCCTTTTCTTTTAGTTATAATATTAATACTTCATATTTCAAAACATATTTCAAGAATCATTTACGTATGAATTTAGAAATCAGTATAGTTTGCTGTGAAACGCAGAATAAAGTTATGACAATTGTTATACTGCGATAATTAATAACTTATTTTGACAGTGAGGTGCAGTGCAAGTTTAATAACAACTTGGCTTCTGCAAACGTAATGCAACAGTTTTCATATAAAAAAAATGCATTGCATCCTAAATATACGAGAAATCGTCGACCAGCAGATCTGTATATTAAAAGTATATTATATGAATCAAGTACTTACGAATTAGTAAATCACTAGAAATTCTCTATAAAGTCGGGGAATGATATTGCGAAGCACTATGAGACGCAGGATAAAGCGCGGAGCACTAAAGCGGCACAGGCTGCCACCACGAAACCGCGAGTACAACTGATTCATGTCTCAAAGGCGTTCGACGAAGTTGAAGAAAGCTGCTTTGTATACATTTCGCGATGAGTTTGCTACTACGCCTTCGATAGTCGTTAAACTGGATCGCAAACTAATTTCAGCATCGTCGATATTTGACTTTAAACTAGTCGTTAACAATTATACCAAGAATTAAAACGATCGCAATACAACTAATTATTACCGAATCTAACAAATAATCAAATATTTGTTAAGCACACCAATAAAGTTGAATAAATATCAACACTGAAATCAGAGGTTATCCGAATCGCAGCTTTACTTCCACTTTTGTAAATGCGACACAAAAATCCAATAACCACGAAAAAACGGTTATGTGTCTGTAAAATAAAACCGTGAAGATATATGTTTTGTTTGAATTTATATATCTCTGTTTTCGTGCTCATCGTCGAATGTTTAACCCTCATGAATCTCTCGATAAAAAGAGCACCGACATTTATAAAACCAGCACGATATTATCTCACTAAGAGCGTTATAATTCTCATGCGTCCCGTGCCAAACATTTCTTTCTACGGATTCACTCAGGGAAGATTTAAAAGCATTACGAGGGAAGAATCTCGGCGGAAAAAGCGAGACGACGATGTCTCGCGATTCTTCTTTTATGCGCGCGGAAATTAGAACTAGGAACTGGGCCGTGGATAATCGAGGGCGTCTGGCCGACATTTATGCACGCACTTCATCAAGGTTGGCAAGCTTTGCTGGAAGGATCGAAGGAAATCAGTGTACCAGTATAGATCCACTAACAATATCTTTGCGTATTCGGAATACGAGACTGCCAATTCGAGTACATTGCCTTCGGTTTCTACCCCTGCGTTCTTCCGCTTGTTCCTCCTCTCCTTCGTAACCGTGATGAAATGTGTAAAGAAGAATCCTATTTTTAAGAAAACGGTGTGCTTACGGTGCTTACGGTGCTTACGGTGCTTACGATATACACGTCCCAGACGTGTATAAAACCAGACGAAACTGGAATTTTAAACAGCAATTTTCGTATTCCCGATGTTCTACTTCTGTAAAGTATAACTCCGATGCTGTTCAATGTTAGGAATATTTTCATCGCGTTATCCATTTTCCGTAAGAATATATGTACGAACGTATCCAGGAATATATTTCAAATCATTCCCATACGATAGGTTTACAAAAGGATACGAGGTCACGTAATAGCACGCATGAGAAAAATGTGTGGAGATTATAATGCTGATTACATCCGTGGAATTTAAAGCATTTCATAAATTTGTGTAAAAAGCAGTTTTTCTCCCCGGGATTTATAAGATTATTCTACTTCTTCCACGGTATTTAATGTTTTGACAGAAAGGTGCTCGCGTAGAAAATTATTTCTCCTGCTCATTCCGTGTAGTTACAGCCACGCGTACCTGCGTATTAAGGTAATGGAGTAAGCTAGAAATTAAAAAAATAGAGGCATTGCTTGCCATGAAGTAATTTAAGAAATAGAGAATGCTTTGTACAAATTGTTTAGGTCTATAGTTCGGCAATATAACACGTTGTTCATTAAAGTTTAAATGGATATCGTAGTGGATATTGATAGATCAATAGGTATTCAATGGATTTTAATATTCCCGAATACTGGAAATCATTTTTGGAATTTGAGTTTTCTTAAACCATTTACGTGTTTGGAACTATAAGCCTTTTAATCACTCAACTGTATTCTAATTATTCTTATCATTCCAATGAATCAAAATCTTTACTAATATTTTTGAAATCATTTAGAGAATATGCATTTTTATAAATCATTTTTGTTCCTCGACCCATAAAGGTTTTAATATTTCAATCGTATTCTAGAAGTTTTACACTCGAAATTAACCATTTTGCGAATCATATTTATCTTTCTGCGAATCAAATTCACCCTTAAATTAACATGAAATACTTGTTTAACACAAAAATATTTAGAAACATTTAATTTATAAATATTTGTGGTGTTAAATAAGTGTTTATGTTAATTTTTTGTCATATTGGGTTTTATTTTTAGAACAATAGCTTAAGAAAACAAATTTCTAGGAAAGCTTGATTTGCAAGAGGGTGAATTTGATTTGCGTTTTCGTGCATGGATCTATTATAGGAGTCGTTATTTTTGAAAATGGTATAAGTCCACTTTTTCTTTTGAGTTTAATATTACGACTAACAAAAATTTAAGTGTGTTTGATGGGTAGCGGCTATGGTTAGACCAAGTGTAAATTTAAACTTCTTTATTTAAAAGTCGATACGTTTCGGCAATGGTTTTTCACTTAAATTATTATTGGGCCAATTAATAAACTATTGATTAACGACTAACAAAAAGAAGACATCAATCTGTGGGGGAAAATTAGGTAGATCCGGTTTTCCTCGGGTTTCTCCTTTTTCCTCGGGTTTTTAAAATTCTTATAATTTCACTTATAATAAATGTCTTGAATTCCAATATTTGCGTGTGATTCTAGACATTTATTATAAGTGAAATTATAAGAATTTTAAAAACCCGAGGAAAACCGGATTTACCGAAAATTATACAGGGTGCGCCAGCTCAATCGGGTCAATGTAAATGTTGAATAACTTTGACAATTCTCAATAGATTTCAACAATTTCTGTTGTTTTATTAAGCTTACTCTTTTACAATTTATCTCACCTGGTTTCCGAAAACAATATCAATTAAATGGCCGCCCTTACTGGTGAGACATAAGTGAGCTCTTTTTCTGACATTTTCCATCACATTGGCCAGCGTCTCGGGCGATATCGCTGGCGATATTGACTGGCCACCAAGATCTCCGGATTTGACTCCACCGGATTTTTTTTGTGGAGATTTTTGAAGAGTAAAGTTTCTGTCAACAAGCCAAAGACCATCGAAGAGCTCAAAGACAACATTCGAGCCGAAATGGCAGCGATATCGCCCGAGACGCTGGCCAATGTGATGGAAAATGCCAGAAAAAGAGCTCACTTATGTCTCACCAATAAGGGCGGCCATTTAATTGATATTGTTTTTGGAAACTAGGTGAGATAAATTGTAAAAGAGTAAGCTTAATAAAACAACAGAACTTTTTGAAATCTATTGAGAATTGTAAAAGTTATTCAACATTTACATTGACCCGATTGAGATGGCGCACCCTGTATTTACCTCCGTTTTCATAAAAATGGGACTTATAACGCTTTCAAAAATAACGGTTCATACATATAAGCCTTTTCGCCACTCTTTTCGCCCCAGTTCTGTAATTTTCACTCTAACACCTTTGTAGTTCCTTCCATTAATTTGGTCCTCTCGTTGCCATTAATTGCGATTTCGCGTTTACAATTCTGAGCAGGATAATAGGATAAAAGTAAAAGGAAAATGTCGAATGCTTTAGTGGTCGGACAGCTCCATCTTCGAATATCTCTCGATCGAAATGTAATTCATCAAAGGACATATATCCATAAGATATCTAACTTCGATAAGCATATAATGGCACTTTGCATAATTAGATTATTGGATAATTTGCATATGATTTGAATGAATTTGTATTTAAAACGGAGTAGATGAATCTCCTCCAATCTTTTCGTTTTTACGATCCAAACGTAAACGAAAATCACCCTTCGTTTGGAGACACATTACTTTGGGTGTCTGAACATTCTCTTTCTGTACGACGTACATTATGCATAATAAACTGTATTATCATAATTACAAACCGGTCAAATTCTTATTTACATGACGTGTTATTCAGAATTACGAAATCTAAATCTTCAGTTCATAAGAATTCTCGTGATCTCCTAAAAATTGTGATAGCAGAAGATCGAAATTTCGTAATGGGTAAAAGCAACATCAGCAGAGGTGATTATGGAAAACAGCGCTCCTTTCTTTACTCTGCTGGGTTACAAGGAACGTGCTTACCTTTCAATTCCTCGCACGAACCAACAGTGCCGCACCAATCTTCTCTTTAATAGACAATAATCTAAACAGTCCAATAGTAGATATTTTCCAACATATACATACATGTATTATATGTTGCTTGGTTTTAGGGTAAAATGCAGGAACGAAACATTGTGTTCAACGTGCAATATACAACTACATTTAAAACACATAGAAAACGTATAGAATGGGGAGAGCGTCCGATCGCTAACAAAACTATATCACAACTGCTCTAAATCAAAAGACAAAAGTCATTTGGATTCGTGGTCTACTAGAATCCCATAAAATATATGTCGATATGTACGTGTTACACTATTTCCAACATATGTATATATGAACGGAATAATATGTGTATGTATATTGTATAATAATAATGTATGTATAAGTTGAAAAACATCTATTATTAAACTGTTTGAATTATTGTCTATTAATACAATTATCTATTACCAGAAAAATATCCTACATTGGATTATTCAGATTATTGTCCACTAAAGAGACTAATAATGAATATTTTCCAACTTTCACATATACGCACACATACATTATTCTCTTCCAGTATATATTAATTAATTTCAACATAAATAACGATCTGAATTATAATAATTCCTATGCATGAAATGTAACATGGGAAGTGGAAAGGAATGTCGTTCTTGTTCCTTTGATTCGAAAGGAACGTGCCCGCTTCCGAAATCCTCTCACGGAAAAAGTACAATGCACCAATTTTTCGCAAAGGTTTAAAACGATCCGTACAACGCCGGGTTCAAGTAAAAAAAAATTAGAGCCACTGAAAATGTCAATAATTGTAAAAGCTTTACGCATAGAGATTCGCTTTGAATTCTAAAGTGAATCTCTAGAATGAATCATTTGTAACCCTTCTTTCTCTTTAAAATAAGATTTATAGAATACTATAAAAATATACCACAATATCAAGAATGATATCTTCATTGAATATTTCTAGAGATTACCAGCAAGTTTGGATAAAACTATCGAATATAATATTACACGATTTGATAAGAAAAACAGCTAATTTTTGGTATCTGTGTACATTTTGAGTTCGTACACTAGTTGTATTTCAGAATTTTTTTAAATCGACTGAAGAAGGTGAAAAAGTGACGATAAACGTATCGTTCTTAAATGTAAATGTGAAAATGTAAAATTATTGCTAATCCGTGTATATATTAGACTGTAATATATCGGTTATATACTATATAAGGATGTTTTCATAGGTTATATATACAGTGAGTCTCAAAATTATTGTCACACGCGGGAAGTTAACAAGAATATGAAAAATAAAATGATAATAAAAGAACTGTCAGCATTTTTCAGTTAAGAGCCATAATATTTAGACTTTTAATTACTAAAACTATATAAAAATCAGTACAATTATCATTTACGGTTGTTAAAAGAACGGAGTGCAGCAATTGCTTGCACTAATTGAGGTCAGAAAATTAATAGCACATATAACATATTTTACGGAAAACTGTATAAGAAACTCTCCTCTTCGTATTCCCAAAGACGCCGTATGCCTTCTTTCTAGAATCCTACAGCACTTTACTCGCTCGCATTCGATTCTGATCGTCAAACGGACCTTCATAAGTGTCACTTCTAGGAAGAAAACGATCCACCCTCAGTTATTGGAAACCCGGGAAATTATTGATTCGACGAAGTGCTTCTTGTATACGTAACGCCGGAACATTCTTCGAGACGAGGGTTGTAAGGAAATGCTTTCTAAAATCTACATCTCGCCTTACATTTATGATAAGAGTTTCCCTGAAGCTACAAGGTATGTCGTTCCCTAGTATTTAATAAACAAATAATTTATATCCTTCCGGCTGTTTATTTACCTGAGATTTCTTTACCCAAAGCATAGTGCACTTGTATTATAAGGTTCACATATTTATGGTTTTAACTCTTTGCTGTTGCGATATTTTTCAACAATACTTCTCGTTGGGTCGAATATATTTGTTGTATAAACCGAGATTATACAGTGAAGTGTTAAATATTTATAAAATATGAAATGTATTTGGGGGAACACGAAATTATTTTTTGTCACATGTGCGGTGACATTCGGCCGGAAACCGTTAGTAGTATATGTTGTGGGCATAAATTTTGCATGATCTTTTATATTTCTCTGTCCAGCTTTACAACATATTTCGAAGCTCAAATTACACTTAGACTTATATATAATACTTATACTGAAGTAATTTGAAAATTAAGGTTGTTTTAAATGTGCACTGGAATACGAAGGTGATTACACAAATACATAAATCCCAGGATATAAATCTGCGAACTGAAATAATGCATCGAACATCTAGTCTGGTTGAAATGTGAATGAAAGATATTTTAAATCTGGAATATAGGTCGAGGTGAACGAATTGGGATGAAAGAAGAAAAAGGAACAAGCTGATCCCACCATTAAGGCAAAAAAGGAGAATAAAAACCAGGAATGTTAAATGGATCTCTAAAACTGAAAATTTTCCTTTTTCTCAGAGTGATATATTTCCTGCTATTTCTTAAAGTCTTCGGCAATCGATTAAATTCTATTGTAGTTTATCACTCTAAAGTGAAATGCCTGTTAGATGGTGTAATCGCTCCACTCAACTTCTTCGAGTAAACATGAAAAACGTCAGTAAGCACAAAAAATTGTCATAAATTATGCTGGTAGTCTTTTAAGAACTTTAATATAGGTTTTATTGTTATAAAAAACGGTGTTGTACATTATAAAATTACTTATTGTATATTATAGCAGTTATATACTGGACAAGGGTTCCTAAACAGATTATAATCGGTGATTCCTCTTTTCCCGGAAAGAGCCACCGTGCGTTTTCGTTTTAGACTCCTAACAACCTAATCGAGAATCCCTGTATATTATATACACACATAAAATATAATAGTACATAACTGATGTAAAATATAATACGTAACCTATATTATACAGGGCGTCCATAAAAGTTGGGGTCAAATTTTAGGGGCGTCTAATACTCAGCAAAGTATTACAACTTCGCAAAATCATAATGCAAAATGTCTTATACCTTCGCAAATAATAATATTTGTTTTGAGGAGTATTACACGCCCCTAAAATTTGATCCCAACTTTTGTTGGATACCCTGTATAAAATATCGTTTTCTTAAAATAATTAATCTTATACAAAAAACATTAAAGGACTATCTGCGTAAATTATGAAAGCTGTTTTTTATACATTTTTTTAAGTTGCACCGAATAAGTAGGGAAGTATGATTACACTATCTACTAAACACAGTAAAACGTTTTTAAAAAAGTGGTATCAGTATCAAGCACCAAGTAACACATGATTTTTTATATCCCCTGATATATTTTTGATGAACAATCATTTTTGGTCCAGCGACAGAAAATTGTAACATGGAGAACTTGTCGAATAACCCATAAATCATGTTACACGACTTCAAGATTGTTCTACCCGTCCTGCGTGTAAGAAATTGACACCGGTACCATACCTTCTCGTTGCGGAGGACACGAATGATTAATTCAGTGTCGGATAAAAAATGGCAGAGTCAGGATACGGAACAAGTACATGGAAAGAAAATTATCCGAAAGCAAAGAAGGAGATGTTACCGTGGCACAATGGAACCACCGGCGGAAGAGCTCTGCCACTGGATAGTAATTATGTGAAACCCACCGTCCCTTGGGCGAACTGACGATGAGTGGGAATGAGGAAATTCTCTTGCGTCACGAATGAGTCGGAACTACCCCTGGCTTAAGGGATGGAAAGAATGACGAAGGTCTCCTAGAAATTGGACCAACAAGAAAATCAACAAGCGAACAATCTATCTGATCGTATTCAAGCAAGGATTTATGGATTCCCCCTTATCAGGATACCTCTCGCGTATCGTTCGGTAAAGTTTCATCGTAATAATGGTGCATAATTTCGTAGCGTTCTCTTTCTAACAGAAGTTTGGGGAAATCGGGCAATCAGGAAAAAAAGAATTTTTATAATGTTTTATACTTCATGTTAAAACCCTATGTTGCTCCTTCGGTTTCTCTTGGAAGTTTTTGATTGAAATAATTTTGTTTACTTATAGGTTGAAAATGATGGAGTGGCAAGTGGAAAAAAGAACATTTCTAAATAAATATCTAAGTAAATATATAATTCGTCGGTGGAAAATTAATCATGTGTTTTCAAACGCGAGGTAATGACAGCGGCATGATAAACGTTTCAGCCACAGGTTTCTGCCTTCTTCAGTCACTTTTCAAGATTCTGTAACTGAAGAAGCATACAAAATTAAAACATACAGCAAGATAAAAAATTGTACAAAACCAATCTGCGATATCAGGTACAACTTTTGATTTTGTTTTATATTTTAATTTTGTATACTTTTTTATTGTAGAATTTTTCAAGTCGACTGGAAAAGGCGAAAAACTGTCGCCGAAACGTATCGTTTTTAAGAGATATATGGTGTACTTTTTGTTTTGAGATCGTACTTAGCCATTTTTTTCTCATCAAATCCTATAATATAATATTTCATAATTTTATCCAAACTTATTAATAGTATTGACTACTTACACTCCCATTTTTTAAGAAATATAAATTCTGGCGGAGAAACTATTACAATAAAAATCACTGGCTAACTGATCACAAAAAGGGGATATGGATATGCGAAGAACGTACAATCAGAGCGAGTGGAATTGATTGTCAGAAAGTAATTTTACGATGTACTCGAATTGAATACCCGCAATTACATCTCGTACAAAAGTGCGTCTAGCTGAAAGTGGTGCGGAACGTTTGATTTTGATATTCACGCGATGTCATTTCTCTCGATAGACTCAAAAACTATTCCGCTGGCATTCTTCCATCGAGTCACATTTTACAGAACGTACAAAAGAAAATCTCTCAAAGCGTGAACAGTGTCTCGAATTCATTGCGAACGTCACCAGAGGCATTTCAGTTTGATTAAACGATCCCAGGAAACCTAAAACCACGTACTTCACACTGTTACCTATTAAAGTAGCGCTCTGCTTTTGTATTAAATTCAATTACCATATATATAATTACTACACACTTGCCGTAATAGAATCCACACAATCTGTACTTTGTACTTTCCTACAAATATACGAGAATTTTTCGGAAAGTAAAGACACAGCGGTCGTACAATTTGTAAAAATATTTATTTGAAAATCTTTCACAGAAAATTGCTTGCACATATGAGCCGTTATTTTTGAAAGTAGTATAAGCCTATTTTATCTTTTATCTTCAATCTTAAAATCACAGAAAGATGTTAATATCAGATATTAATTTATAACGGAAAAGTATATTTAATATAATTAATAATTATGATAGAATCTTCAATTTCAATATAAATTATAAATTAATATAATTTTCTTAACAATTGGTTTTATGTTTATGTTTCGATATATTAATGCGTTTCTATACAATAAAACCTTCCGAAATCAGAGGGAAGTTTTAGAGACCTTCCAGTAATTTATTATTAATAACTTTAGTGATTTTCATAAAAAATATATATCTTCGCTGGCTACACATTAAGAAATGATTATTGAAAGGAATGGGATGCATTTTGATTCAATAAATAATATATTTTAGAAAATTCAGTGCTTTAAATTTCACCCTCGAAATGCACCATTTCATATGAGATGACCTATTGTTTCTGTGTCAAAACTTATTAAATCATAGAAATGTGGTACCAGTTCTTTAACGCACGTCGTGAACTCTTCCTTCATTCATACTTCCTCAGCTGAAGAAACAAGTGAAAATCACTGATGGCGCGGTCGGGACCAATCAGCGGATGAAACCATAATATCTCATTTCAAAATGCTGAGCGCCTTTTGCGTTAAGAAAATATATCTCACAGTCAGAACGAACGTCACATTCAGCGGAAAGTATCGGCACGCCATTTTTAAAATGCCTCATTCGCAAACTACTTAAGCAAACCACTCCATTTTTCATATTGACAATACAGTGCAAGAGTCAAAGCCAACGTTACCAACAAGAATTTTGATTATTATCCAGGCGAATAAATTACTTCGACGAAGATTCAAACAAATATCATGTATCAGTTAATTGAAATCACGCAAAAGCTTGTAGATTGAGGGAATAAGGCTATAGAAAATAACGGAGAATATCTTCTGGAATATAAATTATTTCTCTTAAAAAAAGATCAAGTACGTTTGATTTCATAAAACCGCAAGAACTTATGCACACATTTAATATATAATATCTTTACACTTAAAACTTGTTCCAAGATATATTTCGATATATTAAAACTGTAATTTTTGGAATAACTTTTAGCACAGATGATACGTTCCAAAATCTGCACGAGCGCATTCTTTCAGTATTTAATCAAATACTCGCGTTTACATAGTAGGTTACATATTTGTGTTCGCAAAATACAAGATCTGCGATTAGATCCTTGAACACTACAAACTGCGATAAAAAATCAAATAGAAAAATCGAACGGGCCCTTGACATTAAACTAACACGATGTTCAATGGTGATCTTTCTCCTCGAAAATAATGTAAAACTTGAATAAAGAGCAACGCTGAGAATACTCGAAGAGGTACACCATTATTCTGGAGTATCGACATGGTGGAGTGAACTCACCGGTACGACACGCTGTCTGCGTTTAGAGATCAATTCCATTAACTCGATTCCCTTGTTCAGGATTCGTGTACGTCTCATGTGTGAATCAGCACGCGCACACGTCTCTACGTGTCAGTTGATCGTTTCCTTTTAACGCGGCACAAATGGACGTCCACTTCTACTTTCTGCGAACGATCGCCTTCCACCATCGCGGTTAATGTTTCTGTCGTAAATACAGCTACTCGTCCTGCCATATGTGAGTACCGAGTACGTAAATCGAGACGATGGTAATTCAGAGGATTGTGGTGTTATAAGGAAAATATATGTTCGCATTCTACGGCGATGTTCTTCTGGTAGTTTTCATAGCCAGTGGAAACGATTTAACCCTTTGCATTCGAAATGATTTATTATAGTCTTTTATTTAACTTCTTGCTGTGCTGAATCTCTAACCATCGTCATTATTATTTATATCTTACGATTAGAGACATGATTTTGATAAAACGTATTTCCCTACATATTTTTCTAACAGTTTTTTTCTAACTTAATTTTTTTTCTAACTTAATTTTATGCATGCTCGTTCACCAAGCTGATTTCTTTCAACACGCTATTTTTAACTGAATCAATTAATGAAAGTCGTTAACTGTGCTGTAAATTGATACGCGTCTGATAATAAAAATTAAATCTTCTTCCTAAGTGCAATTCTCAAAAAGGTTACGAAGTAAGGACGATAAAATTGGATTAAAGGTATAAATCCTTTGAACTTGTGAAATGATGCTTAACTCTTCCATCGAAATTGTCTTTCGGATTATCGTTCTCTTCGAATCTTACCGTTGTCTTCCCCACCCACTGGCCGGGTTAACTCAAAGTTAACTGAACCAGAATTCCGAGTTTCCGGTAAAACATATGATCACCCGCATGATAGTACGAGAGTATTATTCTGGCAGTTATGTTGGTAAAATACGACTACTTGTACGGCTGGTGATACCTTGGGAAGTATAAAGGTACATACAGTTGAATTAAAATACTGCGGTACCTGGAGCGTACCGCGTTATGATTGTCTTCTCATCCTGTTTTATCCAGTAATATAAACTCTACTGTGTAAAACGCTATACATCTTTTTTTAGAAACTACTATCTCACTGGAAGCGTGATTATTCAAATTTCTATAAAACGTTATTTTAGTTCAAATACACAGTTGTGTGTGACATACGGCTCTGACTTTTTTAATTAATCTTCAACTACCTGTACCTATCCATACATATAAATTGTTGGAAAACTGCGATCTCGCTGGAAACACAATTATTAAAATTCCTATAAAGGGAACTTTGATAAATTGTAAAAATATCGAAATCACCAATTTTTACCCTGAATGGTCAAATTTTATTGTAGATGGTAATTGAACATGTTTTAGGACCACAATTACATAAATAAAGTCAAAGTGACGAAAACGGCCCCTCAGTTTTAGTAAATCGCAAATCCGTTGTATCCTCAGATAACAAATTTTTAAATGAAAACTGCGAATACTGAGTGTATGTCAAATGGTAGGTGTTTCAATAAGCATACAAGGAGTACATGAAAAAAAGTGTCGCATTTTCTATAAGACACTTTCTCAAAATACATCCCATATGTTTCAATGGTCATCTCCCAACGTACAACAATTAAAAGTGTCTCTTTTCATAAAAATGATCCGAATTATTACCAATAAATTAATAGGAAGACAATAGCAAAATATGTAATAGAATCAAACTCGCTGTAATATTAATCAATGCAAACTTTATATGAATGGAGTCCTCGTACATCCTATATAGTGTACGAAATAAAAAGTCTTATTCTTTTATACCTTACAATTCAGCAGAAATGAACTAGTTATTTCAATAGAGTCTGGATATTATCATGGGAAGTACGGCATCTGGTACATTCGACATAAAATTCAACAGTGAATAAAAGCACATACCAGCTCTCCCAGTACAGGTGTACCGAGTATGCATTTCTGCGTAGATACACCCTACAGCTGCGTTTGCAAATATTAGACACTCGTGCCAGGAAGTACGTGTAGACGATGTCACGCTTTTCGCGTACGAGATGTAAACACGCGAACCACCAAGTGGAAATGCACGCCTGCAGCGGAAGCATGTCGTACATACATCGGCCTGCTTATTATCACGCATAATTATTTATGTAAATCCACGGGTATTATGTTCGGACTGACTTACGGAAATGTTCTGGAATTAAGCGCATACGTATCGTCGTGATATGCTCGGTGAAAGATGAGAATGAACCGTTGTATTGTAACATTATTCTCTATATTATGGAAAATTTCTTGATAACATTGCTTAGAAAAGTGATCCTACCTTGCCAACATATTTCAAGGTCATCGAAATCGTTGAGGAGTCCCCTTTTCGAGAAATATAATATTAAATTTAAATAAATAAGTATTATTTTTAATAGTATATTTCTATTAATATAATATAATTAATTTTATAATACTATATTAATATTTGACAAACTTTCTCTCAAATATTAGTCCAAGAAGATTTAAATAACATAGAGAATAATGTTATATTACAACAGCAAATTTTATTCAAATTGTATTAATATTAGTAATATTATTCGTATTAATATTCAATTTATTTAAACAATATTATATTAAATTCATTGTATAATATTATACAATAAAATATTAATACAATATTGCTGGTGAAAGTAGGAGAAGAAATATATTTATCGTCCGTTAATTTTTAATAAGTTTTCGAAATACCATAAAGAGCCGTTGCAGAAACATTTCACTTACTCGGTAACGAAGTATATTAAATTTAGCTTTCTTAAAAATGTGAAAATAGTACTCACACATTATTGGTTAGTAAAAATTAGTATTAACTGGAATCAGATTAATTTCTCTCATGAAACACGTACAGTAAATAATCGAATGAAACTTGAAAATTGTAGAGTGCTAGTCACCCGAAGTTGAAATGTTGTTGAAGTTTTAATATACGAAATATGAACGGCGGTGTTTGATTTATTACACGAAATAGAATGAACTTTTGGAGAGGATAACTCGCAGTACTGTCCACATTCGCGGGAGTGTCGCAGCTGCATGAGTTGCGTGGCGTCCAATTCCGTGCAGCTGCAACTGGAAATTCCACTTCTCGCTAGTGGGACACTAAACGAGAACTAAGTCCCGCAAAGCCGGTGGGATTGGCTCGGCATTTTGAAGGTGGAATTTACTGAATAACAATAGGAGAAAATTCGATACTCTTGGGACTTTTAAGGGCAACGAATTTTGTCCTCCTGTACCACGAAACAGGAAATAGTCCTGAATTCTACGCCCTACATTTTCCATTGATATCGAATCAACATTTGCATTTAATTCGGTAAAGTTTCCACAATCAAGCCGTATATCTAATCAGATTTATATTCGTATATTACCAAAGGAATTTAAAATGACTTCCTCCCACCATTCAAACTTGTAAAATTTGATTTGTGCTTATAAAATAACTGACGATTATTACGTTTATTATAAAATAGTAAATTTTAAGTTGAAAAAAGAATAAGCATAGTGAGCGAATACACGTGGCTTTCGTCTCGTGGGCCTTACACACTGAAAGTAGAAAGTAGGCGTTCCTATTTCTTGTTAAGGCCCATGTATCCACCAAGAAATTAAAGCGCGCAATAAACAAAACGCTTGAAAATGCATCAAAATAAACTAATAAATCGACATATTTTCGTTGTAATGCATACTTGCTGTATTATTGAAGGGTTTCCAATAATTGGTTAAGGATAGAGAGAAGGGGATATTCGTAACAGAGCGGAGGTGTTCGATGTATTGGATTCAGCAAAACACGAAGGAAAATGTGAAAGGGCCATTCGTTATGAAAAATTAAGTGGCGGGAAATAAACGGATCTTAACGATACATTTTCCTCAACAAATTTTCTCTCAATCACCATTTCCTCTTAACGAGAATTTAACGAAGGGTCAAGTGCGCATAGGCTACTTCGAATGTTAATTAAATTTTTGCGGTCTACATAGTTCTTCAGTATCGAGAATATCAGCTACACCGATGGTCATATGTTTCATGAGCCAAAAGAATTTTTCATTTTGATGAGATAGTATCAGATTAAATATACTTGTACTTCCAAAAAAGACTTTGTTACTTCGAAATATCCCATCAGAATGTTAACAGGACAACGAAGAAACTATTAATATTTGACTTATTTCACTGTACGTTGATTAATATTAGGTTGATTCATAAGTAATTTCTGTTTTCATTTTTCACATTACTTGAAACATGTACAAATTCTTGCTGTACGATTTCATTTAGAACATTTTCTCTCTTATTATTTATAACTCGTTCCAATTTACGAAATAATTTGTCGATGCTTATTATACCTTGGTCATGGAAATTAATGCGTTTTATTATTGAGAAAGCTGTCGTGGAACTCGTGAACTTTATCGACATTTTGATAAGATTTAGCCGTGTTTAACACTAGAATTACCGAACATATACTCAGTTATACTTAAACATTTATTTACGTACAAATTATGCCTGAAATATTTAACTTAATTAATGCATTTCATTATTTGCGTTGTGTATATAAAATAAAAGTATATCAAATCTCAAACAATTCGCCGCGGTATATTCGCATAATTTAACTCAAAATGGCAGAGTAAGTCATTTTCACATCTTTGATAGTTCTGGTGTTAATTGATATCAATGCTTTTGTAAATTTTTCAATTTGAAACATACATTTTACCGTATCGATTATATTCCCTAGTACTCGCTCCAAAGAATGACCACCTTTTTCAAGAACGTCAAAACGATTTAACAAATATTTTAAAAATTTAATTTTAACATAATTTAACAAAATTAATGATTCCAACACAACGCCTAGGTCCGGGTGTTCGACGAAACCTATTTTAATCAAAAAATGATTTAGCTTTTATGCTGAAGGCATTGGCAAGTTACCTACTATATGGCAAGAAATTGTAAATAATGATAGTGAAGGTCAAACAGTATCAGAAAAATGGTTATACCCAAATCAGCTGATATAAAAAACGGAAATTGTTTATGAATCAACCTAATATATTTAAAAACTGGCTGTTTTCCGATCGCAAATTCAAAGGTTATGATTTATGTACCTTTTTATTACGGATTCATACGATACACCTTCCTTCCATGCTTTCGAATATTTATTAACACCCTGCAAGCAAAAGCATCGACATTCCATGCAGATACCGTGCATTCGACGGTTTTACTTCTCCAGAAATCTGCATATAAAATCGAACAAATATTATTCGTTGCTGTGGATCTCTGGGCAACTTTAATCCCATAGATTTCCGCGGAAATCGTGGATTCAGATTGGAAGGATGAAGGCCGTAACACGTTCTGGTACTTAAATGGCGCCAGAAAGAGAATATTTCAAAGCGGAGGGAAAGTGATGAAGAGCAGACGGAAATCGGAAATCGCAACGGATCGGAAAACAACGATACGCTTCACCACCTTTCAAAGTCGAATGCCACCACCCGATTGAACCTGTTACCAGGTACACGGGAAGAACGGAGGGACAAGTGTAGCTGTGTAGATGAAAAAAGTGACACACGGAAGGAGCAGAAATATTGAGTCCGTCAACGGAAAAATGATAAAAAAAGCGCGACGTACAATGCTAGGAAATATCGCTTGCTTCTTGCACCTACAAGAATACGGATTCGCTTAAGGGAGAGAAAACAAAAATATTACAACGTCTACTGTTGAAACGTTTCCATCGTCACAATCGGTATTTTCTTTCTGACTATGTACGTTTTGCATTGATATCGTATCAGCATGTTCATTTAATTCGGTAAAGTTTTCAGAACGAAGGTCCGTCTCCACTAATTTATTTCCTTGCAATCTAGAAATATTTCTATTATGAACGAAGACTTATTCTAAGACGTTATGTGATACCGATTAACAAAATACAAATGTTTCTATTCGACGGCAATTGACGAATAAATATAACATATGTGGTATAAATAAAGTATATTAGCACAAGTAAGTTACAAAGGTATAAGACATCCGCTCACATTCGCCAATTGCCAGAAACTGCCTTCGCAGCTACCGTGTCAGCACGCTCTCCCTTCTCTCGCTCACATACATACACTCACATTCATTCACTTATTCTCGGAAAACAACGCACAATATAACCGAGACGCAGTCGGCACCCTCAAAGGAAGCTTCGAGAAGATTCTCGATACCACACATATATGCCAAATAAATTATAATCTAAATAATATATAGCTGATAAACATATCATAAATCTCATATGTTTCTTTTATTAATTCAGTTTGTGCGACGATAAGTAAGAATTGCATTTCTATTTCATTATTACAATGCCAGTGCGTCGTTCATTTCTCCAATTTGCTCATAAAAATGTCAGATTCGTTACATTTTTCTTCATTTCTTTATACTTCTCACGAATTTGTTAATAGTTTTAAAAGTACACAAAACTTGGTACAACAATTTTGTTTAAAAATTAATTGAGAAGGTGAAACAAAAATTAGGAGTCTATTAAGATCGTACTTAACCGTCCATTTTCAGAAAATTATCTATTATCTAATTACGTAAAAACATTCTGTTCAAAACCTATATTTGTATATTACGAAAGGGATTTTAAATAATCGACTTGAGAGAACTCTTCACAAACTCGGGCTCGCAAATTATTGCAAGGATATTGTGTTTGTTATCCTTCAACTTCATTGTTATTGTTATTGTATTATTGACTTCGAGGGGATTTAAACGAACGAACATTGTTATACATTTAATAATATCGTACAAGAAAAGTTGATTTTTTAAACAAGCCGTCCATAATATTCAAATAATCAGCTAAACATCCTTTCTATAACATATTATATTATGTTATTATAACCTATTATATTATTTAATAAGTTTGCAAAGATGTAGTTTAACCATTTAATACGGTTACTTTTGGTGTCATTCTTCGAGATGTCACAAACAATTTCTACTAGAAAATGAATCTTGGTTTGTTTCTGAGAAGCTGTTACGGTTTCTTAAACAATTCATCCATAATAGTTTAATAATCTATTAAATATCCTGTCTACAATGATACGAATTTTTAAAATCCGTTTAGTTTGCCGTCTCTTACACTGCATCTTCTATTCTTTAATACGTTTGTAAAGATGTAATTTAATCATTTATTAAGACTCCTTTTGATGTAATCCTTTGAGATTTCACAAACACTATCTACCACAAAATTAATCTTGGTTTCTTTGTTAGAGATTGTTACGGTTTCTTAAACGATCCGTCCATAATAGTTAAATAATTTATAAAGCATGCTGTCTATCATCTAATGATAGTCATGTTTAAAGATCATTTCCTTCGCTGCTTCTTAAGCCGCATCTTATATTCTTGAATAGGTTTGTAAAGGTGTAGTTTAATCATTTAATACGGTTTCTTTTAGTGTAATCCTTTGAGATTTCACAAACACTTTCTTCCAGCAAATGAATCTTGGTTTCTTTCTGGTGTTAGAGCGTGTTAAGCTATAATAATATAAACTGCAGAGTTTACGACGCCCGGGAGTCTCGGCAATTTTCTGTTGTGGATCACGGGTTACTTAAGGGAAACTAAGAAAAAGGTATAAAGTACCGTGGAAAGTCCTTTTTGAGATCGAACATACAGAATACGCGGCGTAACCCGGTAACCTGATATTCCACCTTGGTAAATCGCCAAGTCTTCCTACTACTCCCTTTAATTCTTCGTTTCAAGAAACGACTACTTTTCTATTCTTTCTCCATGCATTCTTTATGATTTATACTCTACTTTACAATTCCCTTCATATCAGCTAGTTTACAAGTTACTGCGAGTCATAATTTGGATCCGACGACTCGAGGAAATTATTTCTTGTGAACTACTGTGATTACTTGAATCTTCTAGTTTGAAACTTTGTTAGTCATCTTTTTCCTTTCCAAGGGATCTTAGAATGTTTTTGAATCTCGATAAGCAATATATAATCTATATATGACAACTACTTTCACAATTTCGTTTTTATACTCTAATGTATTCTAATGGGCTTTCCCGTCAAATTAAATAAATAAATGTACAATAAACTCTAGTATAATGCGAATTCCTACAACGCGCTAAAGATATTGCGACGACTTTTTTATATAACGCGATTCGCGCACAACGCGCTATATATTAAAATTCAGAAATTCACTGTTTATTTTAATCGAGCATAATGTAGCTTGTTATACAAGGAAAATTCTCGTATAACACAATTTCCTGTAACGCGATTTCATACAACGCGTAACATATCAACCGCGTTATACAGGAGTCTATTGTACCTGTTTAATTAACAAATT
This sequence comes from Nysson spinosus, assembly GCA_910591585.2. NCBI lineage: Eukaryota > Metazoa > Arthropoda > Insecta > Hymenoptera > Crabronidae > Nysson > Nysson spinosus. The sequence goes on along the minus strand of OU342833.1, from coordinate 13,808,377 downwards.
CCAATGTCTTAAAAGATGTAGAAGAATAAGATATTTGCAGAAGATATTTCTATATGAAAATTTAATTAAGGATCGCTTTGCCCTGCTTACACAACTATTCTACATGGATTCCGTGATCTTTAATTTCCGGCTCTAGATAATATTAAATAATTTCCCATTCCCTCTAGCAGCAATTCAAACTCGAGATTCTTGAGCAATCATATTTCACTCGTCTTTCATCATATCGAAAATAAAACAAATCGTCTGAACGGATTATTATGTGAGAAAATGGAAGAAGTAAGAAAGGGCTCTTAATCAGCTCTCGCGAGGCTTATCCTTAGGATAGTTCTGACACACTGTCGACCAACTTTCCTGTCAACATCTTCAAACTTCTTGTCATTTACCCTCGTGATTGTACAACGTTCTCTAAAGTATGACGTTTCCGTTCATTTCTACTTCCTTCCATTGCGTTTTGCAAAATTTAATAGCTTTTGTTGCCAACGAATTATATCAAAATTCGAAGGATGCGAACATTTTGAAGATGTCTGCTCAAGTTTGCATGAAAATATTAAACTCACTTAATATCACTGAACAAACGAAAAAAGGTGCGAAAAAATAATGCGTATTAACCCATTAACATACAAAGACGTCTGGGATACGTAATTTGTTCATTATGCCAATGTAAACATTAACGTCTCTGAGACGACAGGAATTTTACGCCGATTAAATTCACTTTTGTATAAGTAATAATTATACATATATGTAAGATTATTAAATTATTGTTCTATTTGCTATTTAACTATTGTCTTATGATATTTAGCAATGTACATTTTTTGTAAAGCTTACATAACTGTTAAAATGGTTAATTTCGAGTGAAAAAGGGGCATATGATCTTATTTTCTTAAAAATAAGAAAAGTCGAGGAGTTATTCAGATCCAGTTGTTTGATTGGTTGTTACGTGACACGTAAGAACATGCTCAAAATTTACTTGTCGTATATATACGTTTCTCGTATATATTAATGTACATGTGACAGCGTATATAAACGCCTCTCGCAGTCAAAGTGTTAATAACTAAATATTAATAAAGGATCCTAAAGGAAGGTTTTATTTTAATATTGAAAATCTAAATTGGAATTAAATGTATGACACTTGAGTCTGATGTTTTATATGTCATTGAGGCAAATTGAATTAATTGTGTCAAACGAGTAACAGGCACAAATTTATCCAAAGATTAACTTATCTATTCAGATAATGGAATTTTAGGGCGACGGTGTTTTAAATTCGATTAAACGCGGAGGATGTAAATTACCGAAACTATTTCTGAAGAATACCAATTAAATCTTTCCACACTGTTTGTATCTCGTTCGCTGGAAATTACGCCGGAGCCAAAATTTGAGATCTTTAGTGAAAACAATAGAACCTCAAGAGTTGTCTGCTTAGACAGCTGTTAACGATCTAAAAGCTCTTCGCAGAAACTTGCGGATGATGGCTTCATAACTGGTAACTTTTCTTCGGAAATCTCTTCGATGAAACTTCTATCACATTCAGGAAGTTTTCTGTTTCCTCATTGGCCTATACAGGATCTGGTTATTTGTGGCGTGTCATAGAAATTAAGTCCCTTCCAACTAATAATCCAGACTGCTTCGGAAAAATTTGTCCCCATTTAGTTAATGGACTTCATCGTGTTCTCGTGAAAGTCGTTAATGACCAGCCCCATCATGAAAACATATGTCCTATAAATGAATAACTTAATAATTGTTCAACCGCGAGATTAAAGTCGGATTATAATGTCGAATTAAATTGAGCCAATGGTGAAATATATTCTATGAAAGGCTAAGTACAATTTCGTTTAAAGAATTATCATTAAACTGACCCTTTACAATTATTCTGTCTATTTAATTGTGTCTACTTAACATTTGAGGTATTTAAATGGATCTGATTTGACAAGGTATTTTTTACACAATTCAAGTATACTTCTTTCGATGATTGTATGATGGATGATGATATAATTAAATACCATAACATTTTGCTCGGTATTAAATAAACGATGTCGATGAAAAGGATCGTCAAAATACATCGCTAACATTCGTATAATATTCAATATTTTTAACGTTATAATAACGATGTGAAAAATAAGTTTATAAAATATTTATTTCGTCCCGAACGTTTCAAATTAAAAACCTATTTACTTTTCTTATTATAAAGAATGGACAGTTATTTCTTTCAGATTGTTCTTGTACAGTATAAAGGCTTATTTATTATTATATGATTTATTTTACGAAACCTTTTCTTTCATTTTTTACCTTGCCGGTCCACACAAAAATCCTACTAAACAGTTTCATTTTTAAACGTTACATACAGATTACTGACGCGTACCGTTAATTAAATATGTTTGTCTACTTTTTCTTATGAAAATGACTTGTACATATACCCTTTTATAGACGAATATATGCACAGGTAACCCTCGTATAACGCGACACTTACACAATGCGACTTCGATGTAACGCTTGCATGTAAACCGAGTCTCGTATAACGCGATTTTTATAACGCGACCTTTCTTTGGAACATAGCCCCCGCGTTATACAAGGGTTACCTGTATAGCGATAGATGCGGCACGGCGTTATAGTGTTGCGGCAGTTGCCTAGGCGCCTTCTCGAACTGAGCCAAGAGGCCAAGGTTACTTTCATTTTGAACAAAAGTGCCGCTCCTGGCATCGTTCTCATGCCAATAGTTTCGGCAACGTTTCCGCCTACCAGACAAAAAATGCAAACCGAGCCAGCATTTCGACGACCATTAACCTCTTAATCTTTTCAAGTCTATCACTCAAACGTCTAAATAGCGGTAACCATTTTTATAGCCTTTTGTTCTTCTCAGGAAATATTGGCTTTATATCATAAAGCTTGTACAGCATCTCTCTAACTTGTCAACTCTATTATAAAGTATCTATCACTAATAAGTTTGGGGAAAACAATCGAATATAATATTTTAGGATATCAAGAGAAAAACGAATAATTACACGAACTTTTTAAACGAAAATTATGCTATGTATTTATTATTATTATTATTATTATTATTATTATTATTATTATTATTATTATTATTATTATTATTATTATTATTATTATTATTATTATTATTATTAAAATAGATAGAGCTCACCAATATAGACACTTTCTTCATGGAGAAATGGAGAAGAAAGAGTTTAAGAAAAAACGTATTTGTTAGAAATAATACGTTTTGGTGACAGTTTTCAGTCTTCCTTAGCTAAAATTTGACTTTAAAACTATATTATACTAATTGTAAGAAGTTTTTAGTAAAAGCACGTGCACTTAAAATATAGAACAAGATAAAGAACTGTACAATAATGATCTAGGATACAAGAAAAGTAAAGCTTTTTTTCTCTTGTTTAGTATTTAAAAAATTCTGAAGTACATATATACAAAATTAAAATATTGACCGAGATTTTTATTGTACATTACATTATCTCAATCTATATTTTAATTGTGTATACTTGTTGAATTCTAGAACTTTTAAAATCGTCAATCAATTGCTTAAATAAAATATCTATTATAAAGTGTGCCATTTTTATTAAAAAATATTTTCATTATTTCTAACATAAAATCTATGATATAAAGTGATAAAGCTTTCTTTTGAAACCGCGTTATTCCATTTCTGTATCGTACTGATAACTTTTTGGCTCACAAGTAATAATGTACTTTAAATTGGGACCGAAGAAATTGAAATAAATATGGATAATGTAATGGTTGAATTCCTCCAATGTTACTTTGGAGTTCTTCGATCAATCGTGTTGGTTTAATCAAGAAATTCTAACAATGAGACGTCGAATATAAACGTAACTGAAGAGACTTCACAGTTAGATACAAACAAGATCGAATTTGCAATACTTTTACAACCCATTTGTGTAACATTTCGTCAAAATAAAATGTTTTCAGTTTTACATCTCTGAAATAAAAGCAGAGCAGCGAAAGCCGATTCGCCCTGCCACATTCAGGATTCCATCGCTTCCGGAGAGACGAGATAATCGATAAAAATAAGAAAAAGTTATGTTAAGGAAATTCAGTCTACAACTGATATATCCTAAAATAGAAAATAAGAGCAGCTATCGGTTTGCTTCCGACTACCTGGCGTCTCATATCAAAACAGATTACTGTCACGATAAATTAAATTCCAGTACGTATATTTCCTAAAACTACGAGATTCCCTAATACGTCAATAAACCGTGACCCCAAATGTATGCAATTCTTCACCGATAAATAAATTACGTATAAATCTGGGAAAAATCGACCCGACACAGTTTCCGATCGTTTTATGGCCGATTACATTTGGCTTTTAGCTAAGAACGTTGTCCTCGATTTGAATCCATTTGCACATATACATATATGCATTAATGCAGGGAATAAAAGTATATGTACATATTTACGCAATAATATGAATCATAAATTTAAGGTGGAAAGTTTTGTAATATTATTATTATATGTAATAATAATGTTAGGTTACAATCCCAAACGACTTAATAAAAAATAATTATATAATGCAACGATTAGAATCTATGGTTATAACGTCGATAACAAATAAAATTCGAAAAACATGTAATAAATAAGACTGAGCTGCAACTGAATGCAGCGTTCACCATTAGGAAGCAATAATGCATTTAAATTTACTTCGAACTTTGTAGCGCATTTAGTGATAAAAGTTATATCCCTGCAATTGACGGGCGTAATAAAAATACATAAAAAGCAGAAAACAATGAAAGTTGCATAAAAACTTTCTTCCAGTGACACCATTATCTTTAATTGGCCAATCCTCGTACATTATTGGAAAACGTCCGGGAGTGCGGCAATGAAAAAAGCAATTCCACTATGGCCGTACATCTTGTAAAATAGAAAACAATTTAACTGTTGGAAAATGTAGTTCGATTATTTTTGTATTCGTTTTGCTCGATTATTTTGAGCGACTCCGAGTGGCTGAAGCTACTTCCATTTCCGAATTTACGGTTGTCTCGTACATTCGGTTGTAGAGCTTACGTTAGTTCGACATACCGAATAGATTGGCAAGTGAAATCTCGACGAGTGGTTTGCTTGCTCGTAAATATTGTATCTGTTCGTCATTTTGACCGTTCCATTTGCCCCTGACAAATTTGTTTGAGAGGTACAAGGCCCTCCACGCTATAGTACGGCATCCTTTTGTGACATCCATTAGGTAAATTCAATAAAAAATACAGAATCTCCTGCGTCCCGATAGAATTCAGGTAATGGCGTAATGTGTGACCAATATTTTAACAAGATCGGAAATATTATTAGCTTAGACAGGCTTCCCCGAGTAAAATAAATCGCCTAATGATCACCTTTGATTGCGCTAATACAACAAATATTTAATGCATTATATGAATAGATTCAAACAACCAACAAACAACAAATTTTTTCCATTGCTGTAACAGAATTTTCCAGATCACCCATATTTTTGGCACCGAAACAAATATTGTTGTTTAATTAGATGACCTTTTACGTGCAATGCTCCGTATATCAATTTTTATTTGTTGTTCTCCAACCGTTTTCCTGCAATTTTTTAACTTTATTCATCTTCGTATTTAGTTGGCTGTACAGGTAGGAAAATGTGGTTTTAACTTTTCAACGCGATCATTATGTGAATGTTAATCTACTGATATATCACTTTCATGAGGTAATTAACTCATTACAAAGTAATTAATTAAGCTCGTTTAATCCATTGAATTTATCTACGGCAATGAAATCAATTCGAATTAAAATTATCATGGGAAGCTATTTAAAAGAACAAAACTAATTGCAGTTTTATTTTACCGTAATTTTCTTCTTTGAATAATTTTTAAACTACGTACTTACGTCGACCACAAAATAATTTATTAAGTTATTTTAATCCATTGAATTTACCTACGGCAATGAAATCAATTCGGATTAATATTCTTACGTGGAGCTATATAAAAGAACAAAGCTAATTGCAGTCTTATTTTACCGTAATTTTCTTACTCGTTGCTTGCATTTTCTTCCCGGAGGTATTAGGTTAAATACACTTAATTCCTTACTACGCTTTGAATTGCGGAATATGTTAACGAAGTGGATAAATACAATTGGCTTCTAAATCTAAACTAGAGCTTTGTGCCGCTAATTATGAAAGTGGTCTAAGTGAAATTTATCAATGCCCGAAAGTAAATATATTTAGTATTCTGGTTAACATGTAAAATTGCTATTGATCCTGTGATAAGGATGTTGGAAGGTGTTGACAATAAATGGATTCTAAATGAGAAGATTGTATCTACATTGTTGGGATGTTAATGCAAGTCGAGAGGTATTCTTTATATTAAAGGCGTGAGTAACATATAAACGCTTTTTTAACACATGCTGGAATACTTAATTAATGGCACAAGGGAAGCGACATTAATATAATAAATACAATCTGTGAACATTGTAGGGTAAAATTATAATGACGTAATGGTGTGAAGGGCGGTGAACCACGACAAGGCACTTCGCTCTTTGTTACTTCTCTTCTTTTGATTTCATTTCTTTCCTTTTTATTTCACAATCTCAAACTTCACAGGCATAACCAATTTATAACGTAAAAAGCTTTTAATCGTTGCTTCCGGAAAAGTAACTTAAGCCACGCTCGTAATTACCGATTTAAGTACAATATCAAAGAGTTATGTTACTCTAGACTCCTCCGATATCAAAATGATTTCTCGTTTCTCATTCCGATTCCAATAATCGATAACTATAGATAACGACGTAAATTTCTTTCGAATTCGTGGAAACGTAAATTCAAGTATTTTGCTGGCCGTTTGTGCAGCCTTGGCTCCAAGTTTGAACTCATAAAGCAAATATGCGCGAATTACGGCGTTAGACACGGTCATTTTGGAAGTAATATTATAGACGAAAATGAAGTGTACGCTACGATTTTTTTCTACATACTGACTCATTTTGACTTCCTCTAACACCTCCCAAAGGTAAATCAGGTAAAGCAATAAAAACATTGGCTCTAGGAGCAATAAAGTGGTCCGCGCGGGAAAAACCGCACGAACTTAGTTGGGCACCTAATAATTCCAATAAGTCATTAATACTTGTAACAGTCTAAGGAAATAAACTTCTAACAAAGAGCAAAGTTTTTTCCCCTGTCGTCATATTCTCCCGCAAGTATCAAGACAACTGATCAAAAGTTTAGTAAGAATTCTTTCTTATCTTCCCGTGGTTTCAAGGAACTTGTGAAGAACTGTTATATTAAGCGTTAATTCCTGGTTAATTAATGGCGAAATTATTCCGGTGTCGCGAGTAAATTGACCTGCTCGAGGGAGTAGGCTAGTAAATCAAATTCATAGACAAATGTCCAAAACTCGAGTAATGTGTATCCCCTGTAGAGCCGGTTATCAACGAAGTAGAAACATGCCCCTGTAGTATGGAACACTAAAGGTTAATAGTCCTGGTTGTTTAGACTCGTTAATACCGCTGGGGACAAACTGATATTTATCGCGGCAAGAATAGTCTACTAGTTTCATGCACTGATAATGTTGCCGGGCCAACGGCAAAGTTAAAGTAACTTTGAAACGGCTGTTGTGAATACTTCATGATACTCATCAGATTCTGATGAAATTAGGCAGGCAATTATCGACAATTATAAAGAATATATTATGAGATCCAAAAGCGAATCGACAAGTTGCCTACAAAATCGCAAGAAGTTATTAATAATGACGGTGAATATATTAGATTAAAGTCCATTGTAGTTCATTTTATTGACGAATAAACTTTATTTTAGAAAAAGGAGCTTATTTATGACACAACCCAATATAGGTCGACTTATAATTAGAGGTTACAACTGTTCGGAACGACTTTTATGAATTTAATCTGCCCGCTGCGCGATTTGTTGATGACTCTTTTTGTTAGTCAGTTTTCCCGAACCAGAATATTGCCGCCTAGCGGTTTCCACGAACTGCACCTCATTGTTAATTCACAAATCACTTTTCTCGCCGCAACAATATTATAGATTTAAAGTGTACGGAAGTCGTATATCCTCTAAGATAATTAATAGTGATTTAAGGTGAAAACAAAGATATGATATTTACAAACAGTTAAGAAGCAAATATTATATTTCCAATAGTTCCAATCATTAATCCTTTTGCAGATCATATTCACCTTTTTGCAAATGAAATTCACCCTTTACATTGAATTTTATTTTTATTACAATAGCTTAAGAAAATAAATTTATAGGAAAGCTTGATTGGCAAAAAGTTAATTTGGAGTACAAAAAGCTGAATATGATCTGCAAAAGTGTTAATTTTGAGTGCAAAACCTGCAAATAACTAAATAAACATGGAATAATACTGAAGTCTCGTAACAGACTTCGCCGGGAGCACTGGTTCGAGCGAACGAAATTAATGGAGAATGTTATATGAGAAAATAGAGGATTGTTTTGCATATTTGAAGAACATGGTCTTGAAAGAGTTCCTTTCTTGAATCAATAACAGGTACTGTCTTTGTGCACAGAAAGTTGGCGTTTAATTAAATATTCAATGCGGAAGGAGGTTGGTACAGAAAATAACCGTAAAACAGAATTCCCCGAGGGTTTGGTCTTACAATAACAATTGCGGCTTAGGAAAACCAAATTAAGGTCTTTTCAGATACATTTCCCTTTCTACCGATGCTAAGAAAAACTTTTAACGAGTTGAATATTCTTAAAGCATATACACCACTTCATTATTTTATACAATTCCAATGTAAGCAACACTATTTGAATATTGTAATGAAATCAATTCATCTCAGGAAATAAAATATTTTTACATAAACCGTAAATTACCACTTCAAGACTAACGATAAGTATAATTTACTGTCTTCTTCTATTAAGATTATACATAAGCATAATCGTAGGTAAGAAAAAGTAGGAAATCTGATGACATTTTTAAAAATAACATTGAAATACAAGTGGCTTTATAGGCATTTTTGATACTGTATGATCGTTGCACTGTAATAGTACCGAAAGTTATACACAATTTTTAATTTTAATAATTATAATAACATAATTTTAATAATGCAATAACTCTGTTTTTTTCTGCTTTTCTTCAAACACTGAAGGAACTGTAATCATTGTAGGGCGCTCTTGTTATCAAGTCTTTCGTTTGATAACTAACTTCGCACGAAATCTAATCGTAAGAGATAACAGAGATGCGTTCTTTTCAGGACCGTATCATTTGCTTTCATTAATTCTGTATTTCCAGCATCTTCTCGATTTTTTATGTTACTACTTATGTTTTTTATGTTCGTACATTACAGCATCTCGTTGAAAATCCTCGTCCAATCTTCCACGTCTTTGCCTCTCATCCTAGTCCCACCCTTTGCTGAAGTAAAGTCTTTAAGTCTCACTTACATTCACTTACCCTGATGGTCACGTATTCACCATGTGTACTTGTCCTCGCCTTTCACTCATCTGATTTACTCTAAACATGTATGTATGCGTTGCTTAGAACTAATGCAAAAACAAGTCATTTCTAATCCAAAGTGTTCATCGTACATCATATTTGATAATTTAGAATTACATGCTGCCATGGCGAGATGCATTGACATTAAAATATTACACGTAATGTTATAATAGAAGCTGAATTAACAAGATTAATGTTATAAGATTGGTATAAGTAAAATTTGTATGAAAACTGAACTGGATATAATTTTGTGTTACAGGTTGTGATCTTTTTTTATTAGTTATAATATTAAAATCAAAAGAAACAATGAACTTACATTATGGTAAAAAATAACGGCTAATATATATGTAAATTATTATAGGAACATAAAGCTCTTAATTTGTTCATCGGTACAACAAGGTTAATTAGAGTAAATACTGATTTATACACAAAATATTCTCGGACCGCAAAGAGCTAGTTCTTCATCTCTCTGTTTTTTCCCTAATTTTAATCATGAAATCATGTTCCATTGTGTTTTGGTACCTCCATTTAATTAAATGGCGCTCAATATCTAATTAAATTACGATTGTAATAAACCCTGCCATACAACATACAGACATATGTCTGCTAATCTCGCAATAAGTGAAATTAATTAAACGGGGCGTAAAAGACGAAGTTGATTTCTAAAAAAACACGGTGACAGAAGAAACGAAGGAAAATAATGCCAAGTCATATATCTACCATTATTTCCAAGCTTAATAAAGACGACGAAGGATAAGAAAAGCTCATCGCCCTATTGTATTCAAGGATAGGGGGAGTAAACTCTCGGTATTCGTTATCCTAGTTCACCCTCTTTTAACTTCCTCCCCGCTTCTCAGTGCTGCTGCTCTTTTCATACGATCCTACTAGAAGGCGTGTATTTTCTTCCTTCGGGAAAAATGCGATCGCGGTTTTCCTCGCAATGAACTTGCAGCTATATACCTCTTATCGACTTTCTCTTTTTCTCTTATCCGAAAGATTCGAGCTTTTCACTTCAACGATAATTTATGCCATGGGTTTCGAGCTACAGGTACTAAAGAACGCCTCGATTCTTTCTGGGTTTTATCGACATTTTTCCTAACGGATTTAAGTATCCACTGCAATACTGTGGCTCCGATTTGCGGTTTACAAAGTAGAATTTTATCCATGTAACGTTTCAGTGAAGTTATAAAAGTTTGAAGTCATTTTAGAATATACAATATTCACTGATTTGCTCTGATTTCGACTTTGAGATTGTTCTGAAACTATCATGTAGCTTATATCATATGTTACATTGTAATTTATGTTTCTCTTTGATTGATGGTATAAAGTACATTTTGGTTTCATATTGAAGATTTTAAGGGTAAAACTTTTATGAAAAATAAAAATTATTCTATATAGAGGGTGTCCTACCTAATTTGAGCATCTTAAATATCTCGCTCATTGTTTATGGTAGAAGGAAATGTCAAAAGAAAAGAATATTTGGTTTACGGTGGTAAATATGACATTTGTATTCAAGATCACGTGAACGTCATAGTATTATAAGTCGTTATATTCACTTTGCCCTCAGCTATCATGCCACTATGACAGAAACATTTAAAAAATCTTCAATCTCGAACAAAATAACTTTGAGAAAAAATGCTTACCTATTATAATATTTGCCTCCTCGAACTAAATATTTTTTTTGCTCTGACATTTTCCGCTATGATAAAAAATAAGAGAGATATTTAAGATGCTCAAGTTAGGTGGGACACACTGTATAATATATGTAGAAATCAGGATTCCAGTTTCTACCTGGAAACTCCATTTTCAATATTTACATTTTAGAGAACTAAACGTTATTGAAATTTTGCTCATTATTCGATGATTCTGACTGCTATCATTCAATACAACCCCCATTAACTTGCAATAATTTAAATTTTTCATAAAACAAATTTTAATACTTTTTTAGTCGCTTAAGTAACGTTGAGTTCGAAATTATTATTAGGAAATATCACTAATTTCTGAAAAGCAAGGAACTTAATGAAATATTTATTCATCCGTGTATAAAAGTTCGAGACAAACCAAGCAAGCATTTAATTAGAACTACCGTAGTACTGAAAAACGAGGAACTCGGATTTAATAAACGTGCACATCAAAAGTTGTAAAATACTTCAAATCAACTACCTGATTCGCGTAAAAAAATTAATGGACATCACAGATACTTAAATATTCGGCAAATTTCGAATGTTCAGTATGAAGAATATAAATATATTCATTTACTGTAAATACTTCTTTTAAATATTTCAGTGTTTCGATGTTATTTATTATAAAATTATCGATGTGTTTATGTTAATTTTCAGATTTGATATAACAATATTGTCATGTTATGTTATAATATTATTATATGGCACAATCCGTATATGTTTCACTAAACATAGATATTTTATTTTATATTTAATATACATTAAATATTTAAACCAAATACATCGTTCCAAAAATCTATAAGCTCTAAGTCGATTCAGTTTTTATTTTCAATGTTCATCTAACAAAAGTATTACTATTATATATATTATATTCTTCGTATTCCTACTTTCCTTCACTTTATTTTAACAATAAATAAACAAAAGGAAAGGAAACAATGAAAACGTAAGAAGTATACAATGAACGAAGATTCAAAATAATACTCTCCTACAGTGTGTGATTGTGTTTGCGATAACTTTGGTTTACCCCAAGTGTTTAGTATAACATGCATTATGTTCCGTAAAACTAAGTGTTATTTCATTTGATGATATCACAACAAGATGAAAATAATCTTGTGTATCAATGTTTGTATATCAGTTTAAAGAAACGGCCAGTATCAATGTTTGTATAACAGTTTAAAGAAACACGAAAAGCGCCGAATGTTGTGTTACAAGGTATTGTTAAACCAACTGGCAGTTTATTGCGTTTCGGACATCGAATTCACAGATCTTTTTGTTTGCATTTTGTAGACCGTATCGATTGGCGATATTTGCACGGTACACTCTCACGAATGATTGGAAAGGCGATCCTTCGACGAACTTTCTCCTCGTAGCTTCACCGATGTATGTATGGTGTAGATCCTCTCTACATTGTATATAACAGTAACGCTGCAGTGTATGAGCCTTACCAGCCTTTTGTTTTCGACGAACAAAGTACACCTTTCATATGTAAACTTTGAAAGAGATTTTCGGCAAAATATTCATACACTGCAGGTCATGGAGCATTAACTGAAATAAGGGAACTTTCACAACCCCAAAGATCAGTGTGTTCTATTTTCTTGCTCTGTGATAATCTTTCCTCGCTATTTTACTTTTAGTACATTCTAGTTGGTAGAAGAGTATGATGCAAAAATTCTAGCAATTTTTATTTTAACAAGTTGAACACCGTGGTGACCGGTGACCGCCAATACCAATATTACTCAAATTCAAATCACATAAATCGCTAATATTTGTACAATTTTCAATATTAATAACGTTACGATAACGATAAAGTAACCAATGTATCAAAACTAAACGGAACCGATTTCAATTAGTTTTTGAGATAACAAGCTTACAAAACCGATTTTTCCGGAAGAACACTTGGTTGGAATGAGAAGTACGTCAGCCTAATATCCCAAAAACTAATTTAACTCAGTCACATACAAGAGAAGTCAATGAATTCGTCTTGAAAAACACTATCAAACGATCGGAAAAAAATATATAGTTCCATTTATAAAACCAAATTTGATCTTCATATCTTCTTAACTAATAAAGTTAGAAACAATTGGCTTTTGGCAAAAGATTTTTCCCCTTGTACCATGTAATGTTCATGTAAAAAATGTGGTCTGCAATTTTTTAGGAAGCAAAGAATTGTCCAGTGTTATCGCGGTCGCCCTGAATATGATGAATTCAAAATTTATGGAAACGGCTAATTGCGATCTTAAAAGACTTACTAATTTCTTTTTATTTTTTCAATTATTTTTAAAACAGAATCTTTACGGGTTTTTGGCACATCTAACACTAGAATTTCCAAGGTGGTCAAAATGACTTGTTTGTCATTTTTAGTTAAATTATTCGAATAAACCACAATTGAATCCATTAATTAACTTATACCCTCCAGCCATAATTTACATATAAATAAATAAAAACTCTTAACAATTTGATCAGAAGTACTTACTAAGAAATTAAGAAAGATTAATAAAGACTGATATTTCTATAAGCAAATTGAACCTTCAATTAAACAAACTTAATTGCATGAAATAATAATTCTATATATCGAGATAATTACAAAATTGAGAGCTCTCGAATGATATTGCCGATCAGCAAGCTGATAATCTATAAATATGGTCCCAATAAACAATAAAAGAAAGCACAAAACGAAAGTTCGCGAATTTAATTGACAGTCTAATAATACAGTTTTAAATCGTGTGATTGTGTTTGAGATAAATTATGATTATTTATGAACAACAAAGCACATCATCCCTGAATGTTCGGCATATTATTCTACTTATATGGAACGTGAACAAAGTGTAGGAAGTCCACCATAATAGTATTAGTTTCGGTTGATCTACTCCACGAAGTTTACGAATTTAACACCTTTATGAAAATCACTGGGGTGAAATATACCCATTCTCACATCATTGTGCCGGTAGTGATCCACAACCGTTATGTGATTAAGGCGATGGAACTTCCTGTTTGGACACAATTGAAATTAAATTCGAACCAAATAAAACAAGATGTTAAATCGTAACTAAATTAAGATTCAACTTCATTTTTTAATCAAATTGAGTTGCCCATAATCCAAGAATGTAGGTAAATCTTAATTTAGTTGAATTTTTTGTTCATGCTATTCGGTTGCAATTTACTTTCAATTTTGTCCAAAAATGGTATTATACCTTTTTGATAACAAACAGCTGATATTGAAGAATAAACAAATCTGAAAGTAGACAAGTTTAGTAGGGTTGGAAATTCAACTTTTTAAGATAACTCTCATAATACAAGTGAACCCTATCGAGATCCAGTCGAAAATGGAGTAGCATGGAAAGAACAGTAGACGAATGAAAGAGAAAATGACCAAGAAGAGTACCTGACGAAAAGGTGAATAAACGAGCCGTTTCTCGTAGAAAAGTTTTCGATCGAACGAACAGACCGGGGCTTTCATGATTTCCCAACTGGAAGAAGATCAGGAAGTGGCAGGGGAGTTTGCCTTTGATGAAAAGTTCAGTAACGAATCGGCAGTGCAACACAAGATTCTTTAGGTGGGAGTAACCCCTTTCCAATGTATGAGAGCACGCTCAAGTGAATAGTAATGTCATATCTTCGGGACCTTGCCGAGCATTTTTCATTCTATCAATCAAGGATTTTATTTCAATCGGATTTAATATCACTACGGCTCACTAGCGTCGTCAGCTTTTATTAACTTTCTGAGTGCCAGGCGGCGCGATCGCGCTTCCCCGGTTGCACGTAAAAAAATGACAGCGGATGTGACATGGAACTTCCGTCTCAAGTTTTTAAAAGGCGATTTAAATCTATACGTTCAATAAATATTAGTTTTTTGTACGTTCGTTTGAAGTGCGATCCTTCACATTAAAAGGGACGAGAAAGAAGTAAACATACTCGACATTTTGAGTAAAGATGACGAGCATGATCGCGTCTGGCATTTTTCGACAGTATCTTTGAGTATTAGCGATATATTTGATTCGAGTTTTAGTAATACTGGCATCGACCGGTGACCCCCACTGCATTCAACGTGTTAAGTAAAATTATTGAAAAGTTTTGGTTCTTATAAATAACGTTAAAAAAAGTGGCACATTACGAAAGAGAACTGGAACATATCAAAGCATTTATGTATTATGGATATTCACGCGCGAATGCAACATAAGAATGTAGGAATGGTTGTGATCGATTTGGCAACTCATAAGATATGCGCGCAAGGTTTAAGTGGAAATTCCTTTCTCTGAGATTTCTGGTTTTAAAGGAAATTTCGAATGTACCGTCCTTTACGACTTCCCTTTCTTTCCCTTTTCTTATCCTAACCGACAGAGTCGTATTCTCTATAGTATTAATTTCACGCGGATTGTTGAACATTTCTACCGGATCCATCCACGTGGAATCTCGTCACGATTGGACGGAGTTACGCTTGGAATTCGATTATCTTCGCCCGAAAGTCTCGAAGGGAGTAAGGTAGCACGCGCGGGGGGAGGGAGGGGGGGGGTGAAATCGTGGAAACGAGCCTTTTGTATCATCTTTTATCAACTTTGGATCTCGTAATAAAAAGATACTCCAGTGGTGGTGAGACCTACACAATCTCGGCAGCGGGCTAATTACATGTAGCTCGTAATTAATATAATTTCCAGGAGTTATTTTAGGATTGAACTCGTGCTAATAAATATAACCTGTCCATACTTCTAGAATCTACCGGAACGTTCATTAAAATAATTCCAACAAGCAGCTTATAATTTGCAAGATTCAATGCTAGTGAAAAGTAAGATGTTTTCTATTTAAATCGGACAGTTTCAGAGTGAAACGCAAAAGAACCGTAAAGTAGAATTTGAGAGTACGATTTATTCCTTGAAAGAGGAAATAAAGAGAGACTTTTAATCGTGTTTACGTTTAATCGTCCTTCTGATAAACGAAGCGACATTATTTCGTTTCTACCTTGCGAGTTATTTCCTCGTATTTCGTTGGTTTCTCATTAATTACATTTAAGTCGTGACATATAAAAATAAATAGAGAACGTCATAATTAACGGTAGGTGTTTACAGTGAGTAAGATTACTAAATTAACTGTTAGTAATCTAAAGGAATGACGTCTGTGTATTATAATTCTGTTCAAAATGTAGGAAGGAAATGCAGAGCTATATTCTTGCTAAGAAACGTGAGTCTCTTACTGAATTATTTGAGCCAGTTTCCGAAATAGTTGCGGTGTCGGAGTGGTTTCGGTTGTTCATGAACTGTATCGCCGGATATACTGCTTGCTAGTACACTGGATTTAGAGCTTTGGAAATACAAACCGGCGGGGGATACTTGACGAATGCTTACATATTGCGAACTGTTGGTACTTAGGTGGTTTCCATGAGGATACCGTTGTAACTTCAGCAAACATACTCTATTTCATAAGGTACGATTATTCTTCACTCTTTCCTAAAATCATATTTTCTGAAGTCGTTGCTTGATTAATAATTCTTCAATAATTGATTTATATAATATATATAGTTGTCCACTGATTTACACGGTACTTGTTTGTACACGATTTGAGTTCGACATGGTTTTCAAAATAAAGGATTTTCGAAAATAAAAGCTTTAATTTAATAAAGAAGAATTTAATTTAAATAAAGGATATTAAATTAAAAATTGGTCTATACTATTAGCTGCACCGTCCAACAAAAATACTAACATTTCGAAGACCAACAAGAAAGTAACTCAAGATTATAAAAATAAAAACAGTTTAAAATCAAAATTAATCAATTTGTGGATCATTAGGATATTCAAATATCAGATATGAATCAATGTTTAGCTTAATATGAGGAGGTCTGTAAAGATCTAACAAAAAACGAGCACAACTGTTAGTTACGGATTTCATTACCAAGTCTCTCCGATCTGAAATTGTCACTAATTCATCAACCATCGAATTAGAATCGCCTCCAATACTGTCGAGTGATGAAAGTGAAATCCCACTAACTATAATAGAAAGAAAAGATTAATAATCTATGATAATGACGATAATAATTAAACCAGTGGTCTAATTTTGTACGAACTTTCACGGATCCAATAATAGTAATATAAGCTTGAATTTTATTCAAAATCTGTGGCGTCGGAATATTAAAAAAGTACAAGAATACGGTACATTTATGTAGGTTGATATTTTGCGAGAATCACTATATACTATATTATTATAAATTAATTTTATGGCATAAAATACTATGTATACATTCAAAATGACATGTTTCAATAAACAGTCTCAAGTAAAGAGGACTCTGGGGATCTAATACCATGATAGTTGCCCCATTCGCAGTAGGTTAGAAACTATCCTGGAATTCTCCAATATAACTTTCTATCCTGTCACTATTCCGTGAGTGCGATCATTTGGATCGACAACCACCTGACACGCGACAAATGTAAAGTGCACTGGCGTAGAAAATTAGGATTCCGTACGTTCATAGATAACTTCGAAGCCCATCAAATAGTTCATCTTTCCGCGTGACGATATATATTCATTTCACACCTAACGTCAATTACAGAGGTCATAGACGGTAGACATTTTATTCCTCCATCCATGAAATCGATATTCCGGCAAACTTCCACTCGTACAGGGAAAGTTTATTACCGAGTATAAATGTAAACCACAAAAGTTTTGAAGTTTATTAGCCGTGAAAACTTTATTGCATTAATCGCTTTCTTCCGTAGCTTTAAGTTAATACTCAGAATTAGATCGATGAAGCAAAACGCAGTTCGGGAGTTACCGCGCTACAGGAATTTCGGTTAATATTCACAGACCCAGTGGAGGCTGGATAATCCTATTATTTTAACAAGAATTAGACTAGACCAAAATGTACTTTGAAACAGCGGCCGTGGCCAATAAAATGGAAATGCGATTAATTTATCCCTGAGTAGAGGATTGAGATCAGTTAACGACGAGGCACACAGTAAAACCAGACCACAGATTGAGCACCTGTTTGTATCGGTGCTGGCTCCTCCCTACGCGTAGGATTACTGGTCGACGAAATAATAGAATGGAAATACGATCATATCAGTGAACACGCCAAAGCAGATTTCCTCTAAAACAGGGCTGGGGAATCTGTGGCCTTCTAGGTCCTTAAGTGCGGCCTTTTAACGTTCTATACCACCATGTAACATTAAAGTTACTCGTCTATCTGTGTCTTTCATTTAATTTTATTTTTTCACCGTAATAATAATTATTAAAGTACCCGCAACAATTGTCACCTTTGTCGGTGCGTTTAAGTAACAATTTCGTTACTATTTTCACGTAATTTATCTTCTCTAGAATCCCATTTAACTATTAATAGATTTACGTTATATGATTTCCTTTTAGACTCGAATAAAATTGGGCTATAGAGGGTTAACTGAATCCAAATTTACAGATAATGTCCTTTTATTTCTATTGTAGAGAGGGATTGCCTTTATAAAGAATAACTGTTTATGATAAAGTATGGGCGACTTTTATTTAAAAGATTATAGCACTGTATAGTAGACTGTTACGACTTCGTCTTTGGACAATGATCGACTAGCGTCTGACTCTTTGGGTGACGATCCCCGGCAAAGGCAGCTTTAGAATGTGACAAATAGAATTGATAAATTCAATAATTGTAGTTATAATACTGAGACCTTATCGTACAATATATTATTATGTAGGTATTGGAAGCGGTACATTTAGTTAAAAACACAAATTATTCTCAAAGGACTTCAAGGGATGCAGGAGCTAAAAAAGAGCATATACAGTGAGGCATGAATTGTACAGCATACGACAAGATCAAAGATGACGTGTGAAGATTAATGCTCGAAGCGATAAAAAAAGGTTCTCTCTTAAGATGAATAAATTTGTCTGCGTTATACGCGATAAAATACTGTAACAAGCGCGTAAAAAGGTCTGCTGGACCCAATGGAATATTTTCTAACAAATTCAACGTTTACTTCGACCTTTAATTATTCAGCAACACGTAGAAACATATTCGATGGTGACAAACGGATTGATGTTTTTACACGTTTGTAATTGAATGACGTAACTAAAGTTTTTATACCGAATTTGTAATTGAGGTATAAAATAGGTGTGCCATGGAAAACAAATAAAGAAGGATAGTGGATAAAAACCCATCGAAATACCTACAATACATATATTCATCACTTCCCGGTCAGCATAAAAATCTGAGAAATCTTTAACGCGGCGATAAATTCGACGATCGTCTGGCTCGAAATGGACGGCACTTTTCGACATGAGATATGTTCCAGTACGTTTGTGAGATATACGGTGTTAGAGAGAAAAGTGTACATGGATTTCTCGTTTCGAAGAGTGGAAGTAGCCATGAGTCTGGATTTATCTTTACCAAGTAACCCAACAATAATAGGCTTACATAGAAGTTATATAATGGCGGATATCTCACTGTCGACTTCGGTCAGTTTCTCTTCTAACAGGATTTCCCGCCTTCGTATCTTCCATTAGACGTCTGACGAGTGAGTTTTTCCGGTGACCCTTTCCTGGAGTAGATTCCCCTGGAAGATTGCCTCACGGAATCCTATAATCATAATCGTGTTGTATCATGTTCGCGGCCCGTACAAAATCAACTTCAATACGATATCATATTTGTGTTTCTTTCACGATGACAATCATTGAAAAGGGTAAAGTTACTTTATAAAATAAGTTAATCTTTATCTGATGCATACAGGGTGCAAACATAATTCCGAGAATGTATATTTAAATCAGAAGCCGTTATATGTTCGTCTCCTTTGCATTCGCTTTCCTCTGTGGATAAATATTTTCTTATAAATCTTGTGAATTCGCATCGGATGGAGAGTCTGAAAATTAGGTTCCACAGAGGGAATCCCTTTTTCCAGAAATCCGAAAAACTTTCGCGTTATCGGAAGGAAGAAAATTAAGGGGATAAGATCAAGCTCTTGTGAGATGGAATAAAATAAGATGGTATTGATTTGACAGTGTGGGAACTGGGAACTGTTTACTTTCAACGATAATATGAACCTACATATTAAACTCGATTAATATTGGAAATAATTTGAATTATTAAAAATTCTATTATAAATTGGTGGCAAGTCACTTTCGTAGTTCAAAAACTATATTGAGCAATATATTTTTCACTATACATTTATTATAACAATGATATACTCGTGCAATCAATTTAAACAGGCTTTAATTTTGATATGTACACTTATTGTGCTTTGGACTTCTTTCGAAAATAATTTAATTAACGAACTTTAAACACTTTCAAATAAAGTAATAGAGCATCATAGAATATAATTAATACAATCATTCAATAAACCTAATATAACCATTTACGTAGTCGATGAAAGAGGATTACCTAATCTTCGTAAAGAAATGGAACTAAACAAACATAGTGTACTAAGAGTGCAAAACAGCATAGCCCAACACATGGAATGTTTGAAAATGAGCGAGGCTCATGGGGGATATCTTTCAGCCAGGGAAAGCATAAACCGGAGTCACTTTCGTTTGCACCGACACGATTCCGGATTTATAAACCTAAAGCCTGGGGCGTAATGGACACACGGATGCCCAGGAAAACACCGTTTCCCACTTTTGTCGGTAGCAAGGATTACCCAATTTGTTTTCTTTATTCCAGGATAGGATAAAGAGAACTCCTTACGAAGACAATGACCCGGAATACCAGGTACACCGAACGGTGAACCAAGACTATCATTGTTCCTGTCCAGAGTTCCTTCTCTCCCGTTGAATTTATTGTCTCAAAGGATTTAACTATTCCCGAAGACAATACCACTAACGACAGTACAGTACACACTGTCTTCATATTATTAACTTGGACGACTGTCTTTGCAAGAATGCATATTTCAAACCATTATTATAGAATTATACAAGAGATTTTATTATTACGCTGATGAGTATCAATTTTTAATTCTTTCCATTTGAGTCTTTCTTAATGAGCGAATGCAATCAAGGAAATGTAATCGACGCGTGGTTAATTAGATACGAATGAATCTGCTTATTTCCTCCGTGTATTCCGAAGAATATTGTTCATATCCAATTACGCTACTGCAAAATTATGCAATGCAAAGGATAAATAGGGATTTCCAGACCCGTTGAACGAAATTACTTATTTGCCTCCAGGGACAATGAGATGGCGAAACAATGATGAGAAGAGAGACAGAAAGTGAGATCAGAGGGGAAGAGAGGAGAAAACAATTCTCTGGTTAACAAAATTCATTGAATAAGTATTATCCGAGGGATCTCTGAGTAATCGAATATTGTCAATTTAGGGATGATTATATACATATACATTTATTGTATATTCATTGAAGCATTTTTGATTTATTGAAATTTCTCCACTTAAGAGTACTTGTCACATAAATTCCAGAAAGCTGCGTTCGCTTCATCTTTTCGAATTATTATCATGTTAAATAATTTAGGTTGAACAGCTTTACACCGGAACGCTACATTTTTCAATATCCTATAATTGCGTTCGTCATTTTGGTAAATTAAGATTACATACAATTGTTTTTACAATTCTCTTAAGTTTTCTTTGAGTAATTTACGGTGCAAATATTGATCAAAGAATGTTCGTATATGTGGAAATGATGTGTAGTTAAATAAAAAAGTATATTCGTTGAATAAGTTGTAGTAGTTTGTTGTGTGTGTGTTAAATGCATGGCCAGTTCTGAGAATTCGACGAATTGGGACGCGCGAGTCTTTTGTCGGCCCGGCGTGTCCGAACAGGCTCGTCGCCGTTGAAAAGAAACAGTAGTCTTCAGCGAGAGCTCGTCAGAAGAGCAACGTTATTAAAATCACCATAGCAGAATACCAAGGATTTATTATTTTCCCTTCTCCATTCAAAATCCGAACCGAAGGAACGCCTATAAAGTATATGTATTTTATACTTATGTTTAATACTGATCTTTAAAAGAACTGATAATAGTGAAGATAATCATTTACAATCAAGAATAATTAAGTTTGAAATAGAAATGGTGAAAACGATGACGATTCGTTTTGAAAGAGACAATTTCGAAGAAATTTCTTCTAGTCTTTCCTTTATTTTACTTGCCGATTTGATCACCTCACGTTTGGAAATACCTCCACGAACCTTTTCGAAGAAGGAATCAAGTGCAATCCAAACGAAAATGAGATTCTGTAAATGACCCTGGTTCATGAAGAGGAAACGAAACCGCCCTAACGAACATTATTTTCGAACGAAAACGTCGGAAGTTTCGGATATCAAAACTTTCCCAAGTGGAAGCTTGCTCCTTTAAAAGCCAAGAGTGACGAAGAGGCTTATGTCATCAAGAGTTGGATGGTACTCAAAGAAAAAGGAGCGAAATAAAAAAGGTCCACAAGTACTAAGTGATTATACAAGGACTATTGTTTTGTTATCCTATAAGAATACTTATCATCCACAGTTGGAAGATACTCGAAGAAAAAAAACGAAATATAAAAACGTTCCACAAACACCACATTTTGAATGAATTCATACGAAATAATGATAAAAGAATCATTTGGTAAGAATTAATTATGAAATTGGCGGTTTTGAATAAAATACTCCTGGACGAACGGAACTTATTTATGACTCAACCCAGTATGTAAAACGATTGTCTTCGCTCAAGTATCTTTAGTCTGCAAGAACATATACAATAAAGCACCATTGTTTTATTGTAGTATCAGTATATTTATTATCTGCAAAGATATTCTGATTATCGACGACGAATGCCTTTCAATTACAAACAAGAGGTTTACAAACAAACTGTCATACTGTGTATTTACGTGTATGTTTAATCAGTGACATTGCGTAACATGCCAGCAATTGTAATATAAGAACAATGTACAACAATATACTGCCCAGCACGAGTAAGGAAAAATATATTTATAGAGGAAATATTCATGTAATTCGCAGCGTATTATCGTATACATTCAGGATTATGTAAACATACGCTTTACGAAAGAAAATTCTATGCAAGGCAGCATCGTGTGTACGCCACTGTACGCGTATCTATGCAAATTTCCGAAGACCACATTAATCCTGTGTCTCCCAACTATTTAATGCACTCCATTGTCATTTCAGAATTTTACATAGTTTCGTAATAATGTTGCATCCATACCACAATCGAATTTGCTACCCTGTACACCCGAGATTTCTTGCCGCCTCTGTTGAATTTTGCTCTGAGAATTACGTGAAGTTTACAGTTATTTATGTCATGCGTTGTTACCGATAAGTTTGGATCAAACGACCGAATATAATACTTTAGGATTTGATGAAGAAGAAGGATAATTACAATCTTAAGGCCAAAATTACACCATGTATTTATTAAAAATGATACACCTAAGCAATAGTTCCAAACCATTTCTAGTCAATTTTAAAATCCTATAATACAAAAGAACACGAAATTAAAGTATAAAGCAAGATAAAGATTTTTCTTTCTTAAGAAAATTCTATATATGCATATCTTAAGATTATAAGAGGGAAAATAAGGAAAAGTAAAATATAAAAGAGGGTAAAATATATTAATTTCAAAATTGACTAAAGAATGTACAAAACTCCCATTTTTAATACATTTATTCATCAATTTTAAACGGGAGTAAACCCTTTGTGTATATGTAGATTAGATGACATAAATTATACAGATTATATTATAATAAGCAATTGTACCGTCAAGGTACATAAATATAATATGGTCCAATTTTTGTCTAAAGTTCGTAATTATCCATTTTTTCATCAAATCCTAAAGTATCATGGGTTATTGCTGAGAGTTTCTCACTTCAACTTCAAATGCGTTATTTTCATATTTATTATATACTTTATATTGTATTTTTCTGAATTTTAAATAATATTGGAGTTATACTTTAGAGACAATCATGTCAAGATTGTTGCATAACATGTTCGAAATATAAAGCAATTCATTAATTGCTTTCCTCTTCACATAGTTTAATGAAGCATTGTAAAATGTGGACCTACATTTTTGGGGAATTTGCTACATTCATAGAAAATATATACATACTATTTCGAGCGAAAGCTTCGGAAGTTTGAGGTATAAAAACTGAATTCGAATTGAGACTCCTCCAAAGTAACAATGCACGAAATAAATAACCAGGAAGTTCGTATATTTTACGGAAAAAAGTGATACTCATTCATGAATTCAGTGATTGTTATGCAAGTAGAAGTAAATGTAAATGGTGGAGATCATGAAGTATATGGAGAGTCGTAAGAGAGGAGTGAGTGACAAGGCTTATTTCGGGGGGAAAAAAGTACGATCATCGTTACTTCTTACAATGTTTTCTCCGTGAAAACGTGACATTTCCGCGGCTATATTCTATGCCAATTTCTCCCTGGAGAGGATAAAAGAAATCATTTCACTACCGATTCCCTCACATTTCTTATAATCTCATTTCAGTTTACATAATCATTCAAGGAACAGACTTATCTATCATTTTCCTAACCTTGACATCAAAATTCCACCCTTCTTTCGAAGCCTTTGCCGAGGTGCTCGCAGCACATGCTTTTGAAAATCCCATTACAAATCTTATATTCTCAGATTCTGAAAGGCTGTTCTCGGTGTTTATGACACCAGCAAACGGTGCCGGTTCGAAAGATCCGGATTAAGATACCCGAGTAAAATTGACCCGAGTATCGTCGTTGAAAGATTCGTACATCTTGTAATTTCATTTTTATCATGGCAAGAGATCGGTATATGTTTAAAGCACGAAACGTGATTTGATCTCTTCGCTTTTGATCTCTACGTTTATCAATATTTTTACTAAAGAAGAGACAAACGATCTTTTTCTGCTTTCAACTCTTGAATTATTAAATGAAATTATTGACGATGAAATAGCTTATTTTACGGATACTAATTTTCTTAAAGAATGAATAAGATTAAAACTGGTTATTAATTTGAACGTGTAAGTGTAAATATACGAATAAAGCGAATAAACCTCACACGTTGAATTTTATTTATTCCATATTTCTAGGTTGAAGCTCATTTCAAGGTCATATTATGTTGCATTGTTGAACTCTTTAAATGTCGACTACGATATGCAAGGGATAAAAGTATGCAATTCCATTAAAGGAAACGTTCTTGACCGTGGAAACAATAACAGAAATGGCATCTAAAAATGATATTATGATGGCAATGCGTGTCTTTCGAAAATATTCTAATTCTGATGTATCTTTTGTATCTTTAAATTCAACAGAGATATTCAGGTGTTGTGCTTCTCGTGTCTCCCTCTGTATATGTTATGTCTTATATACATGTACATTTCAAAGTGACTATTTTGGTGGAAAGTTTCAAACTCTTTAGTAGGGCAACAATGTTAATTTATAGAAATTATCAACATGTCATAAGTTATTTTCATAATTTATAAACCAATGCATGGGATAAACGGAATCAGAAAACCCAAGCAACGAAACTCCAGGAATTTATCGACTATCGCACAAATTTTGAACATTTCTGGGATGCAACGTGCTCGTATGTCTTCACAGGGGCTTTTAATGGCCGCAATTCCTACCGCTTCACCGATACTCGGCACCCTCTGCCTCCATTCTTCGTAGCGTTATTTAAAATTCAGCACGATCCCGTGCCGAGATTGTATTCCCATGCAGCTTATAATAAACGAGAATCCTAAAGTTATGTTGATATAAGTGCTCTTTAAATCCTCGTGAATTTCCATTCACCGCTTTCGCAAGTTTTATTCGTTGTTGCGGAGAAAACACTGTATGGTTCGGGATTTTTTTCTCCCCACCACTACTAGTAGACATTGTCTCTTCCCTGAATTAACTTATACACGGTGAACTATTTGAATTTCATTCTCACCAATGTTTTTATTCCAATTTTTGTGTACTAAACGGTTACCCGTTAATAATGAAGTCTGAAATATGAAATATGAAAAACACGGTAAACAGCGTACCAGTTTTGAGCGCATCAATTCACGAGAGGAATTTCTTGCATTCTTTCGCGTTGATAACTCGAACTAGGATACGTTGAGTGTAATCGACACCGTTTTCTGCGAGTCTCATTTTCCTGAAATTATTTTGTGCCATATACAGATATGTGCCGTAGTCATAGAGATTCTTGATTGAATATCGAATTGTGGTCTGATGAAAAAGAGATTGGAATCACTAGTGATTGACAGATCCTGAGCAACTCTGCGCAAATAGTAGAGCGATCGTGTTTTAACGGTTTCGAGTAGGATTTACCGGTGATCTGTCCGAAGGTGGTCTTTCCTGTAATCGATACATTGAATAGGAAACGGAACAGTACCGATACTGTAAATTTGAAATGGCTGTCGAACTTTATTCCTCCGATTTCTCCGGTGTACAATGTTCACTGGTCTTGATAGTCTTTCCGGTTTCCAAACATTACGAAATTGAGAATTTAATTAAATTCTTCCGACGTACAAGTCTTTCGGTTCATCTAAATAAAGCCAGGATGTCTCATATCTACACTATGAAATTGACATTTCATTTCTACAATACGAAATGAAATACTTTTATTAGCATGGATCACGAAAATGGTACTCCGTCTGTAGTTTAAGTATTAGTTACTTGAACACTTTTTATGAAGTTTGCGCAATAGTACCATAATTAATTAGAGAAATCATTAAACATAAATGTTGGAACATTGAAAATAAATTTAATGTATTGTGCAGTTTGTTCAAAGTGAAGTTCGAAATCGAATGCCGACATGTATATTGAAATACGAGGATGGGTGTTATATAACCAATTAACGCTTACTGCAAAGCCGGTAAGTGCCTGTAGCGTGATAATATCCAATTCGAAACTCAAAACTTAATTACATTCTTGAGGATATTTTATATCTACAATATGAAATTGACATTTCATTGCTACAATATGAAATGAAATATTTTTATTAGCATGGATCACGAAAATATATGAATATATATACTTTGTCGGTAATTTAAATATTAGTTACTTCAAGACTTTTGATCATGTTTACGTAGCAGCACCATTTTTAAAAAGAGAAATTTTTATATTGAAAATAAATTTAATTTATTGTGCAATTTGTTAAAAAGGGTAAAGATCAAATCGAATGACGATATGTACGTTTAAAACGGGGATGGGTGTTAAAGAACCAATTAACGGTTACTACAAAGCCGATAAGTCCCTGGAGCGTGATAATATCCAATTGCGGTTTCAGCACTAATTATGGATTCTTGTTGAAGATGTTATACGTTGGTGGAACGTATGTTTGATAATTAGCAAACTGCTTAGTTCAGAAACTTATGGTAACATTCGTTAAAGCTGTACAGTGCACTGTGAACATAGCTGAAGTGTGATAAGACCGGTGGAAATTCTTTTTAACAACTTGCTGACCGGTCACGAGTCAACTCGTGTTGGTACTTACATTAATTTATGCTGTTTTTAAGCCTGAAACTATAATTTACAAAAAAAAATGAAATGAAAACATGACCTACTAGAAATAGCTGGAGAATGGATAAATGATAATTCAACTGAATGCAACCCAGAACCTTGGTATTTAATTGAATGTTTTCGATTTATATTCAACTGCAAAAAATAGCTGGGTGCGTGGGAGAATTTGTTCTCAAACTAGTTGGTCATCAAGGTGTTAATACGAACGTGGGTTATAATTCCGTAGTTTGCAAAAGTAGATAAATAAAAATATTAAACATAAATATTACTTGGCTTTATAGGACGAAATCTATCATAATGATTCAGTTTCCAAGTGACATACGTGCTATAACTTTACATCATAATGTCGCCAATACGGAAACGCGTAGTTTTGTCAATTGGAAAAGAATGTGAAATAACTAAAATTTCAAAAATGTTTTTTAATAAAAATTACAATAATCGAGCATATTCTCCGGACGACTTTATTTTATAAAATGTTTTTTGCCGAAAACATTATGATCCATAATTTTGATTTTGATAAAAAAAAGAAGGAAGATTGCAAAATATGGTTTTCTTTGATCGTATATAATTGGTATTCATTTTATTTCATTTTATCTTGATTACTAAATCAAACTGACAAGTGCTGAATGCTTGTTGCTCTATTATTTGAAAAATTCTCTCATATCAACACTTTTGTCTCCCAATTATTTCATATAATGGAGGTTCTAGTGTAATATGACGTCACATAAATAAGTATATAGTGTTTTATAAAAATATTCTATTTTTATCGAGACATCGATTACGGTGACATTGCTTAATCCTTGCAATGATTATAAGACTGTTATTTATCCGAGCGATCCAGTGTCTGGGAAGATAAATGTACACCATAAACCTTGATCGAGTGAACTGATAGGTGAACGATCTCCAGCGAATCTCCCCATAACGAACGATTTTTGTAGGCGGAAGATGAACGAGCACCGCATAGTACGATAAAGGCTTTAAAAATAATTCTTTATAGAAAGCAGTTGCCGTATACATTTCAAAGATTCATTTAATCGAAACAGTTGCATTCGACAATTTTTATAAAGAATCATTTAAAACACCTTCGAAGAACAGTCTGATTAATTGAACAATTTCTAATAATAATTAAGCATGGATATAAATCAAGAAAGAAACGGGTGATGGTAGATCGATTAAGTGAAATGCGAACAAGATTATTTATACATTATATAAAGATGATTCCAGTATAACGCGGTTAATACGTTACACGTTGTAGGAATTCGCCTTATAGAGGAGTTTGCTGTACTTGTATTATATATAAAACATATATGGAGAAGTTTAATTAACACTTTGAGTGCCACGCCAAAATCGGTGTTTTATGATACCTCGTGATACGCCTCCGTAACGTCTATATAAGATCTAAAAATAAAACTGTTTAAGCGCTCTACGATACGTTGGTTACTTTACGTCGTTATCGTAACGTTAAAAATATTGAAAATTTGACGAATATTAGCGATATATTTGATTCGAGTTTTAGTAATATTGGCATCGGGGGCCACAGGTGACCCCCACGTCACTTAACGGGTTAAGTAATCGGATTTTCTATCATTATGGCCAACTGTTCTCGATTTTGCTGCTAAATAACGACTGATCTCTCGGATGACAAGCCTTGCCTTTTATTAGGCAGATCCCGATGATCAAATGTTAAAACGGTACCGACAAAGGTTCGGCGACCAGCACTTAATATGAACAGCACTTTATACAGAATCGCCAACAATTAAAAACAACGATCGCGTGTATAATATAAGGTGTACGATTTAACCCTTTGACTGGGAGAGGCGTATATATGCGCTCCCGCATGTCGATGAATATATACAAAATATGTACATATCAACAGCAAATTTTACTCGGCGCAACACGTTATATGTTCACCAAACTGGTACAGTTTTGAACATGCTGTTCGTGTCACATAGCAGCCGATCGAATAACTGAATCGGAATAACTTCTTGATTTTGCTTCGCTTCAACAACCCGATACAGTCACATCTTCTGTTGTGTAAATAACTCTCCGTACAATACTATAATATAATAATATTAATTAATAATATAATTGGTTTTGGTTAGAATGCGCCTAGTTAAACAGTTATGAAACCAAATGCAGATCTAACCGACGCGAGTCTTCAAACACCTTTGAATGAGAGTTGAGAAAATGCAATGAAAAGGGCTTTAAAAACTTCTTTTAATTATTCTTGTAACCGATGGAGACACGCACATAAACGCCGAAAC
Organism: Nysson spinosus; assembly: GCA_910591585.2. Lineage (NCBI taxonomy): Eukaryota > Metazoa > Arthropoda > Insecta > Hymenoptera > Crabronidae > Nysson > Nysson spinosus. The sequence goes on along the minus strand of OU342833.1, from coordinate 13,778,610 downwards.
GTTTCACAATTTATAAGTAAAGGAGTCACATATATGTAGATCGCATCATGGTCGCTTCTTAAATGAAGAATTTATTAAAGTAATTGCTTTTCAAAAGTTAATTCACGCAAAATATTGTTGATGTCGCAAAACACAGTTCATGTCGTCGAATACTGTGTGTTGCCCACATACGGATTAAATTCCTGTGAAAAAATGTATTTTGCCTGAAGCAATGCTTACGTCGAGCTTTCTGAAATTCCGTACTGCGATGCGCAGTGGTAAACACTGCAGAAATATGCTGAACCAACACATTCACCTCCTCGTGAAACCGTTCCTGTTTTAGTAAGTATTTCAGGCATTCCATTCTCCGAATACCATTGCAATCCTTGTTTACTGCTTCTTTATCTATTCTGATGGTCTTGCAAAATAAATATTATTCCGCGATTCAAGATGCTAGAGGCTTTTCCACAAAGAACATAATGGCACTAGTGTCAGATTATTTAATTTAATTAATTCGATAGATTTAATTACTATACATGTGGGTGATTGCGCAAATGGCCTAAGTTACATTTCCAAAATATATTAAAACTGTCTAGGTTATATTAATGAATAGATAAATAAATAAATATGAATTATATAAAATCATATAAAATGGGTGCAGATGGTTTACGTGAATAAATAACTGTATATAATTTATTTGCAGAGATTAAGTATTAAGAAATAGATATGAAAGTGTATGTGTTAATCGCAAATATATTTATGTTAAAAATAATATGAATAAAAAATGATTTGAGCCATTTTCAAAATCACCAGAACATTCACTAAAGCTCATAAATATTTGCCCAAATTCATAAGAAATATTAGTACTTTGACATAGAGGTTATATTATTTATTGCTTCGAGAAAATAAATTAATATATTCATTTCAGTAAAAGAATATGGTCCAATACTTAAGGGGCTTATACTAGTCACAGAGAGGATTGAAAAATGTTTAATCAACATACATCCGTAAACCAATCCTTTCCATGTAAAGTCAAGTTTCATTATTAGTTAGAATTCGGTATCATAAGTTAGCCTCTTCATTAAGTATCGGACCCTATTTTTTAACACTCTGTATGTATAGTTTTGCGGATAAAAATATTCTATTAAATAATTTGTGGACGTGGAAGAAATTGAGAATAATGTCGGTGGGCAACGACTTATAATTTTTATATTACCGCTAATTTACAGTGATTAATGATATAATTAACTGCTACTCTTTCTTGAGAATATGAACAGCATCTTTAAGTTGTATAAAACGAATTGATTTACGGTCGGAGGTCCAGAAGACAACAACAGTCTCCACCATCAATCGTGGTTGCCGGTAACAACCTTAATTAACGTCGCCAAAGTGTAAATGGCTTGATCAAAGTGAAAACTAGTAATTGGATCGCTCTTAGTACAGTAGCTCTTATAAATATCAGTATAAGGAGACAAATAGACCACGTAGCCAATTTGCGCGGCTAATCATTAGTAATTTAGCTCGTGGATAATGTTACAAATTCAGTTGCTCCGCCTAACTAAGGAACAAACATATCGCCTAAATCCTTATCCATCAAACACTATGTATCAGCCAACGAGTACCAAAGAAATTAAAGTACTTTTTCCTGCCTGAAACATGTGCAGTGCGTCTTAATAAATACCAGATTATGACGTGGGAGTATTTATGATTGAAGAACGTAATTGGACGTTAGTCCAGTCAGCGAGTATCAATCAGCATTCTTTATGATCCAAAGGAGACGTTAAATTAACAATAATCTATTTACGCGATAACATCATCGCCTTATACTTAATAAGTATCCAGTTTAATTTTTAAGGCATAATGATATGTTATTATTCATTATTATCATATATGCTCATTAAGGGCTCAAAGGGTTAGAAATATCTAGTAGTTATTCTTGTTGCATCGATTAATTGGATCCTAGGTCAGTAATTACGCCTGTAGATCGCCAGGATAATCATTAATTAGATTCCTGATCACGGCGACACAAGCATAGGTTTCCTTGTAGCATCCCTTTAATAGTGGTTTCAAGGATTCAGAGATCAAGCGAGGCCACAGGAATTCTAGATAAGGGTTTGGTTGGTTTACCAGGCACGTCCATATGGGACCGCGGCTTAATATCACGGAATCTGATATGCTTCAGGGGTCAAGGGAAAACAAGGCCAACATGAAAAGTCGTGGAAGAACTACGAGCATACGAAGTCAATCGCGGATCGATTCTTCTTCATCGAGTGTGACAGACTGCAGATTACCGTTCGGGACATTGATGAAGTATCTGGGAAATCGATGTGCAGATGCATGTGTTATGCATCCGTATATAACGCGCGAGTATCGCGATATAACTGCAATTTATTAACAAAATATTGATCTGTTGCATTTACTTCAAACTCTTCACCAATGCTGTCCATTCATAATCACAATATATAATATTAATTTATTCCAACGATAATAGATACATCTTAAAATGTTTGATAGCACGGTGTACATTGATAGAAGTATAATTTACGAAAAACAAAAACTTGTTAAGAATGTTAGATATATACTATTGGCAATATGGGAAATGAAGGGTCTACTTCTTCTCATAGCGTGGAGAGAAAAAGCAATATAGTGTTTGTAAAGGAGGATATTGGCAGAGGTTAGTCCGCGATCAGAATACAAAATATAGAGGTTTCAGGGGCGATCATTAACCGTATTCGCAGCGTGACCAAGGAAAATGTGTAAATATTTGAGTTCGCGGTGTCGAACAGCCCTTTCGTGAAAAGCGAAACGAAAGGAACATCACGGCAATGAGATCGAAGCGGAAGGAACAACGTAGCGGGAACTTTAGCAATAAAGTGGGATTGGTGGGACAAGACAAACGTACACTGTAAAGGAATCTGCGGGAAATTTATATCCTTCGGTAATCGAGTTTCTCCTTTTATCAGCTCTTTTTTCATCGTTCCTATCCGACAAGTACAACCTAGTATTTATTTCCAAGTTTCTTTATCTCAAAGAAAATATTAGTTCGTTTAACTATTAACTAACATACTGATATTTCTAAAAAAATACGTTTGTTCTACCGATTCGTGGTATTTAAATATGCATCTCAGGTTGCAAGAAATAATGGCATTTATTACTAAAAGTAGGTAGAACTGTGATGCATATTTAACAATGTATGTGATAATTGGTAATTCTGTTGTTATTAAGCAACGTTGAATTTATTGGTCAGTGAAACTGAAACGTAAAAGAAGCGTATTGTAGCGAATTCTTGCGATTCCCTTCGTTTTTGTATTAAAACGGATGTAGTATATTGTTCTATCACATGGAATTCGATAAACGAGTAGCGATAAAGCTCGACACGAATATTACTGTACTAAACGTTCCATTGAAATGCTTCAGGAAGATAAGTCTGATCTATATGGGAACTGAGCACAACATTCCTCTCCATATGAGTTAATATTGGTTATAACTTCATCCTGTCTCCATCAGTTAATACTCTATCGTTTATTATAAGTGCTCTTTGGTGAAGTACATATATAGATGCCTTTCTCCTATATCACATTGTTATATATTCTTAACACTAGAATTACCAAACCAATCAAAATGACAGCACTTAATAAAAGTATTACAATTTTTAATAAAAGTACTTATATACACATCGGTGTCATTTTGGGAATTTCTGTACGACGGTTTACATAATGCTTGTAATTAAATCCGTTAATTTATTTACGTACTTCACCTCTATTTTAAAGACGTATAAATATGTACGTACAAATATTTGTATAGCTAAATGTACAGGGTGTTCCATGGAAACCAGACCGCGTATTTATACAGAGGAGAAAAAATATTTGTCTCGGTGTAAAAAATATGGGTATCTGAATACCTTTCGATTAACCCGCACCGAAAAAAGTCTCCGATTTTAAATTGTTAACTCCTTAAAATCATTCATATAATGCATCAAATACTTTTCGCATCTGCGCAACTAGGAAATAATTGGGTGATTAATTTTATTGAGACACCCTGTATAGCCCGTAATTTTAGAGTCAATTTATAATATCATGCAAATATAACGTAGAAAAGCAATAAATTTTAACTCTTTAAATACATTGTAGAACGATATCTATCATTGTCGATATCTATCAATTATATATCAGTTCGCTTAAATACCTGATATGTTTCTTGGTCTTTCCTCTCAGTTTTATTTTACCATTTTAGACCTAGAACATATATTATTTTTCATAATTGTTTACATACAAATATGTATATAAAGTTTAGGCGCCATGTAATATTAAATTTGACCATTTAGGAAGAAAGTCCTCGAAGTCGAAATTTTTACCATTTTTGGATGTATAGCTTTTACTATTTTTACCAGTCTTGGTCAATCTAGTTTTTGATCGGAAAAAGTTTTAATTCTCTGGTTTCGGGTTAAAATGGTCCCGCAACATGTTTAGGCATTATCTACTATCGATTTGGAGCATTTGGGACCAAATTTGGAAAGCCCTTAAAACAGCACCAACGAGTTCACTACAGTACAGTTCGTTTTGAAAATGGCAGCTGCGTTGTGCTATATTCTGTATGTATAACAGCGTCACACCCACTGCATATAACGGCATAAATCTCATGTAAACAACATTAATTTGCTAGTGAATCCTTAAGTTTTAGAAGTGAAAAATTAATTCGCATCATAAATGCGTAAAATAAATAATTCTTACACCGATCCTACCTTATATATAATATGTATAAGATATATTTATATAATAATATAAGAAACATATGTTATAATTATGTCTTAAGAGCGTAATTAAACATATTTCTCAGGGAATTCTAAAATCTTATATTCGACCGTTTTATCAAAACTTATTTGTATGAGTTAATCTTTCAAAAAGCTTCAAATCTTTCTAGTTTCACTTGTTTACTATTCTCTATTACTAAATGAAAGTGCTTTTCAATTAAACTAACAAATCTGTATGCTCTATACTAGTTTTTTCCGACTGTCTAATTATTCGGATATCATTGAAATCGGCCTGTGTGAATAAGATAACGGCACTTCGATGGCAAGGTGATCCCCGTAATTAACAGTCTTCGAACAGTCCTTCTCGTATTTACTACTCCTTCAAATTAGGGACGCTTTAGTAAGACCAGACTAAATTAGGTGTGCCCTTAATTAAGGCCGTATCCCGCGCAAGAAATATTAGGGATTATTTGCGACATCTTATACATATTCAATTCAATCCTTCATCCTGACGTACTAACAGTCCTTGAATCAAGTGAAATTATCAAGTGGTTTCAGCTAATCGCAGGAGGTATTATTTTAAACTTTGTAAAATAATTTCGTGTCCAGGAAGTACATCTATTTAGTCGTATTATATTATGTAACATATATGTAATATCAGGGGGATGCCTTATTCATTAAAACTTCGTAACGAGAACTTGGTATTAACTTTAGACTAAATATATTTTATTACACCTGCAGTTCAAATGCTTTACATTCTTCTGGAAACATTTACAAAGGATGTTTAAATTTTCAGTTACCACGAAATATTTTCAATATATATGAATTTAAGTATATTATAGAAAAATGTTGTAAAGCTACGATTATCGTTTATTACTATTAAAATTATCCCTCTGCATTCCACACGAGTACAATGTCTGCAGATGAACATTCATCACCCGCATCATTACGCAAACGTTACGTAAAGCTTTACTCCTGATAACTCCCCCAAGCTTTGCTGAGATAAGAGCTAATATTCCATTCATGCTCTTCCGTATTTATTAATTTTTTCAAACATCTCAGGAGCGCATTCCGGAGACGTCTATTCTCCACTCACATTCACAGGAAATACTCCTTCGGAAACGTTTACTACGGAAGATTACATATCGCGAGGGAATTCCGAATTCTTAAGTAACGATACCTTATATTTTCAATACGATATTTTTTATGCCTATGACAAACTAAATATATATAATCAAACAACGTTTGAGAAAGCAATATTAGCACTGAACTCATATAGAGATGACAAGGGACAATGAGAATAGGGTCGGGTAGGTTCTAATGGGTTTCAATGAGCCAAGCTGAATAAATAATAAATATCAATTCCTCGAGAAAAGAAATGCTAATTAATAATCGATACTCTAGTTAGATATCGATAGACTATCTAATTCTAATACGCATATTGTATTATTCAAAACCTTTCGTTATTGAATAGATATATTGAATATTGCATTACTTAAAACCTTCCATTATTCTCACCTTTCATTTTTAAGACTCCAAAAAGATAATCCCGGAGTTTGAGGATACTTGAATTAACCATCGCTCAACCTTTGTTCCAGGAGTGGTAGTACGTGATGAAGCGGAGCACGCGGCAGAGAAATGCGCAGCCGGCTGCGAGATTTTGATCGAAGAACCGCTGGTCTTAAATCCCTGAATATCCTGAATGGAAAGAGAGGAGTACAGGAAGCGCACCTGCCGGGAGAGTGCGAGAGATACTTTGCCGGAGAATCGATCAAACCTGGACGCGAAGGGAGGATCATCGAGATAATAAGCGATCCAGAAGGAACTAAGGGAATCAAGGAAGATGAGGAGTACGTGGATTGTGTGCGTGGTAGTGTCACCTTTGCTGGTGCTAGCTAGCCTACAAGGTGGCACCGTGACGAGGGGTGGCAGTGGGATCAAGATCGGCACTAGTGAAAGAGGAACGCCTACCAGGGGAATTGGGTTTGGCCGTGGCAATTCTGCTGTTAGGATCGGCGAGGGGAGATTTCCCAATTCTACTAGGCAACGATCCTTTCCAACGACTACCACTACTACCCCTGCTCCACCTAAGTTCACTTATGCTCCGCAGTCTTCAGTGGGGAACATCTATAACATTACCGATCTCAAGGTGGGTGTAACACGTACGAGTTAATTTAATCGGTACCCTTTCCTCGAATCGTTACACTATTGCTTTGTCTCTATGC